>JAQGAV010001019.1:0-24325 GCA_034691345.1 Phasmarhabditis papillosa | reverse complement strand
TACTTTATATTTTATTTGTTTGGAACTTACCAACACTTGGAGCAGTCAAAGAGGGAAGCAAGTCAACTCAACAACCCTTCAACATCTATGGGACAACTGGAGGATCGTTCAGAAGAGGTTCTTCCGTTTTTGTCTTTTCTGTTTTTTAGGGGCCGGAGCCCGCTTCGCTACGCTACGCAGAGTATTTCGGAAGCAGCCGTTGGATGGCAAGATGAGAGGGCTAAGTTGAGGTCTACTTGGAGTTATTGGACAAACGCTTGTGTAGTCTAGTCAAGTCAAGAAGCAGCCTGGGGAAGAAGAAGAACGAGGAGTAACGAGTAAGGTCCACGCGGAGTTATTGGACCTACACTCGAGAAACTTAAGAAGTCGGAAGCAGTTCGGAAGTTCAAGCTAAGGGAGCCTCAGTTGACCAATAAGTGAGGTCCTGAGATAGACTTTATATGAAACAGAAGCTTTATGTTGAAGAGCCCACTTAGCCAAGGATCTGATGTTCGTTAGGATCTGAAGCTGAGCGGGGGCGTCACCGTTGTTGGGGGGCCGGCATGTGCTGCAAAGTTGATCTTTTACGCACGTATTTCGAACAGTTTCCAGCAACTTCTACGCCGGCTGGGTCCCGCCGCGAACCTACCGTATTCGCAGGCAATTTAGGATTTGGACACGATATACGCCAAGATTTGCGCGCCCTCAGTGTGTCAGGCAAGCTGTACGCATTCCACGTCGCTCGGTTTTGTACCGTTTAAGATTAACCCTTTATTGTAGTTTGTGTTCTTCTAACCTTTGTACATAATTATCTTATCTTTATATGTCTTTACATTCTGTTTGGGGAACTTGGATTAGATCAGAAGGCGTTAGGTCATGGAATAGCCCCTAATTTGGGGTATCGCAACAGAGTTAATTCGGGACTAAATGGTGCGACGAAAAGACTCTGCTGCGCTGAACATTGAGCATTAAATTCAGTAGTCCAAAGGGAGTGTTTCCTTCAAGAATGCCGAACCAATTTCTGCTGTGTAATTTTCTATTATGAGCTTGCTATCTTTAATCTCAGTCATGAGCTAACAATTTAGTCGCATGTCTGTCGGGTGCTTGCCGAATCATAGCTAACTGACCTTTGGCGCGAAAATAGAGTTCACATGCGAAATGTCTGTTATTATTGATTGTCTGTTTTTGTTCAAATTCAGTGTTCAAATGATTCCAACTATCAGCTGAAGAGAGCGAGACACGGCAACTGGTACGGGCATTTGGGGGCGGGTGGGAGTTTAATCGAACTTATGATTTTATAGAACTACGCAAGCAAGATAAAACTTCAGTTTGATTCTAGTGCCTAAGCATATACAGTTTAAAATGTTGATCTTTTTGTTCTTCCTGTTTTGTGATTAAGTATTACATCAGAAATGTCGAGCAAGGAGCTCGGTTGATGTTAGTCGTGTTCCAGATACAACTAATGTTAGTGTTTGTATACAATTTGCCAAGAATAACGAGTAATCTAACTTTTCACCTGTTAGAAATTGATCTTGTTCATGTAATACATTGCTTGCTCTCATAAGAAATGCTAAACCGTGAAAGCTTCACCAGTGAAAGTTGCTTATCCAGTTTTCAAGGTGAAACTGTTCTGGAACTCCCTGAAGGTCGGGCTTATCTCGGTTCAGGAGATTTCACTCACGCTGATCTATCTGCCTTCCACAAGCCTAACGCTCGCTTATTCATATTGAATAAACATATTTTCCAGTACACAATTGCTTAAAAGTCATTTATACTTTGCAAAACGCTCTCAGAAATAAACACACTTATCTTTAAGAGTACTATTGACAGGATTTTTGTTTACACAACTTGTTTATCAAATTCTTTATTTGCTATTGATGCGAAAGGAAAGCGTATCTCATTTCCTAACTGTCCGCCTATAAACAGAACATAATTTTTCATTTAATAATCTTCTTGACATTCGCAGATTTGACATCTAAGCTTGAAATTGTCGGAAAAAGTTGAAACTAAGCCGCTTAGCTTTGCAAAACAGTTTTTCCTTCAATATATTTAAACGTTGCGATAAGAAAAATGCCAATTCAAACTTTTCAAACATTTTACGGTTCAGGAAACTTTGTACTTTTGTTTGAATGTATTGCATGAATGCATTGAAACACATTACTTGCTCTCATAAGACATAAGAAGAGAAGAAAATAAACCTAGTCACTTGATAAGGGCGTTTGCTTAGTATATTGTTAGTTGTATAACAATACTCAAACAACAAACGACAAATTTATTTAAGTAACATAGACATATCATATGATTGTTTTCTGGGGTCATTAATTATCTTAGCAAACTTGAAAAGGTGAAAGTGTCATGTTGTCGCCGGTACAACACAGTCTTCTGCACGCGTTCTCTGCCCTTGCACGTACAATTTCGATGAAAATGAAAGATACAGAAAGTACTATGTCGGTGCTAAATTCTAATCGGGTCATCTTTATTGTTGCTTTGCCACCGTTTCAGGTGATAAGCCCTCTTGTCAACTTTAAAACTGTCAGTATGGAACGTTCATGTTTCAAATTGTAATCTCCTCAGACTACTGATTCGTTATTTTTCTTTTATTTTAAGATAAGATAGTTTTCAAGCAAATTTTCTGACTTTGTTGTATTTTAAACAGTTTCATGTTACGCTGGTTTTGATGCTAAAACTACTTTAATATAGCTCTCTCTAAATTTCTGTTTGCGCAGCTATTTTTACTATTAAGTACCGAGTATGATGGTCCTCGACAACTTCTCAACAACCATAAACCAGCTCCCGGATGAAATGATAGCTACAATTATGGAATATGCTGATTATTCTTCATTAGCAACTTGCAGACAGACTAACAAAAGATTGAACCGGATTGCCAACAGATATAGACTATTCAAATTAAAGGCACATTATTTAAGGTAAGATTTTCAATACTTTCGGGAAGACAGCTGTATTCAATGTATTCAGTGAACTACAAATATCAAAACATTTAGTGTAGGTTCCTTTCAAGAAAAATTTCCGTTAGATGCTATTGAAATAACTTATTTTTTGTTTTCTAGTAAACAATGTTTTCGAAAAACATTTGATATTATTATACAAGACTTAATTTTGTTTAAGAATTAGCAGTGCCGTGCAACTCGCCAACTATATTGTCGACCACGTACTTCATTTTCTAGGATACAACAACCTGATTCGGACACTCTTGAATTGAACTTCCTAGATGCACACCGTGATAAGCCTGTTGAATTTTATGGCGACTCGTACAATCGATGTTTTCCACACAGTTTGAAGGATGGACAAAATGTCACTCAAATATTGGAAATCTACCTCAGTCGGGTAATAAAGTATATTTACATTTTTGCACACTTCTACTTTTCAGATGAAATCCGTGAAGGAACTTTGTTTCAAAAACATTAAGATAGAAGACGATATTGCAAACCTTCTTCTCAAATTCAAACCGGTTTTAAGGTAAGCGTCTAGCTCCCTACTTTACCCCAATACTAATCCGATGTGTTTATTTTCTTAGTTTCCGATTTCTTATTGTTCAAAACATTATGTAACAAAATTAAATGCTTGACTATTTATTCGACTACGATTGTGAAATGGCGAACCCTCCAGGTTTAGTGCTTGGCAAAACGATTGCGAGCAACAAACACAGTTGAGCGTGGTGGGCATGGACAATAAGCGGCATCTCCTCCTGGAGCTCCTGGTTGTCCTGGGCCTCCTGGCTGTCCATCGCCTCCTGGCTGTCCTGGGCCTCCTGGGTTTCCGGCTGGTCCCTGGGATCCTGGGTTTCCGTCGCTTCCTGGCTGTCCACGGCCTCCTGGTCTTCCAGCGCGTCCTGGCTGTCCTGGTCTTCCTGGGTTTCCTGGGGCTCCGACTCCTTGACGGGAATCTTGTCCTGGTCTACCGGGCTGTCCGTCATTTCCGGGCTCTCCTGGTGATCCAGCATCTCCTCTTGGTCCTGGGGGTCCTGGTCTGCCTGATCCACCGGCGTTTCCTGGGGTACCTGGCTGTCCGTCGGGTCCTGGGTTACCGGCTGGTCCATCAGGTCCTGGCTGTCCAGCTGGTCCAGCTGGGCACTGAATGCATCCGGTGTCGTGAGCTGGGCAGTTAACTGGTGGGTATACTTCAGTGTTGTCCTGTCCTGGTGGTCCTGGGGGTCCTGGGTTTCCGGGCTGTCCTGGCTGACCGGGTGGTCCTGGAGGTCCTGGTGGGCAAGTTGGCTTGGTGGGCTCGCACTGACAGAATGATGGAAGTCCGGCCTGTCTCTTCTCACGGAAGATAGAGTTGAATGGATTGGTCTTTGGCTTGGATGGTGGGGAAACAGTGATCTGGATATCCATCATCTCGGACCATGCGGAATCTGTCTCAACACGGAAAACGGAGACTCCATCAAGAACCTAAAATTAGGCAAACGTTATTCTTTGATTATTCATGAAGAAAATGCTGGGCTACTATTTTTCCCTATAACCCAAGAAATATTTACTTGCAAATAAAGGCTAGCCTATCAATTGTTTTGCAACTGCTAACGCATGAGAAAATATCAAAAAAAGTTTTCACAACTTACCTCGTCATGAATTTCATTGATGGTGTTGTACAGAGATGGAATAACTACCAAGCAGGCAACAATTGCTAGAGTAGAGCAGGCCGTGGCCACACCAACTATGAACTTTTCCTCAAACATGCTGAGTTCTTGCCTTTCTATCAGTTCTGTTTGCTTTTATACCAAAGTTACATGGTTCCTCCCATTTCCTGGTATCAATTGCATCAGGCCATAATCGAGAATAAACTGAATTTGTTGCATCTCTCAATGCCATTCAACCCCTGTCGAGTGATAGAATTCCCCGATTATTGCCTAAAACTTCTTATTATAACAGTTTAATATCGAAATTCATATAGAATTGTGCAACGGATATTTTTAGTTTCTAATGAAAAATAATCGTTACAACAACAAGAAAGGAATTGAATAGTAAAGAAAATTTGAAAATATGTTATTTTAAGGAATGTGACTTTGATGGTATTCGAAGAGTGTGTTTTCAATATATCAGAGGATTTGATGCGTCGATTGGTAGCAGCAACGAATCTGCAACAACTGAATATCAGCTCTTGCTATTTCCAGAAGCAAGTAATAAATGATCAGGTAATTATGTAATGACTCATTATTGAAGTTTCAAATATAATACATTGTCAAACAAAAATGAATACTTCAGATTGTTCCTTTTTAAATACAATGAGGTCGGTATAGAAGGTTTAACACAGAAACCCAAAAATTTATATTTAACGTTTATTTGCACAAAATCAAGTCTTCGTTGAATATATGGAACTAATCTAAGAATTGTTTTAGGTTGTCGGTAAACTACGACTGCGAGTGATCCCTGATTCAATGTCCCGTTCATATCTGAATTTGTTAGATCTCACGGACGACTATCTCACGAAACTAGTACCACATAATATTTACAGTATCAATTTGTATGGCTGTCAGACGGGTTTCACTTTCTCTACTGTTAAATTTGTCATTGAGGTATGAAAAACGTTAGAAACTTCATAAAACAATATAAAAATTAAGTCACTATAAATTCTGCGGCAAATTTTGCAAGAGTGTGTTTATTTCTAAAATCTAGTCTTTGATGGCTCCTCATCAGTATTTCTTATTGATGTCTACGGTGAATATATATTCAATCTCAAGACCTAGGTTTCCAGCGCGGTATTACAAGCGGGCCGCAGTGTTGTAAAAAATGAATGTAAAATTGGTTGATGTGATGCGTTTTCACCAACAGTACATTCATTTTTAATAACACGGCACCCCGCTCGTGACACCGCGCTGAAAACCTAGGTCTTGAAATGAACTATAGTTGATTTTGTTCTTCGATATCGAAAATGATGTTTCAGAAACTTATCAGCACTTCGGAATGTGTGTTGTGTTGGAACTTTGGCTATATAAAACGCAAAGGTTGCTCGGACGCCGAAGTGCAGGCTTTTCTCGAATCTCTCGGTGTTGAGTGGAGATTAAATGTATCAGGCGGCACTAAGAACTACGCGGTGAGTTCAGGACAAAGTATTATTGTACTCGCAATTTGACTAACACTTCCACTTGGAAACAGCTGACTTGAAAACCAACGGAACTAGTACATTTCAAGCTCATTCATTTTGAAATTTGAAAACAATTATTGAGTTTCTTGTTTCAGCTTGAGTTTCCCCGCACCGACTCGGAGTGCATGTATTTTGACCACTACGAGTTTTATGAAGACATTGCCTTCGGTTTCATCGATTCATAAGTGGATCTGTTTTGTTTGTACATATCTTGTTTATATGCATTTATTTTTGTTAACTAAGCACAACAATATGAAATTTTATTCTGAGGCTATTTATAATAACTCCGATCAGTGAAATGACCGCACGTGACAGGATTCGTTTCTCGGGCAACACAGAAATGTTTTCGCAACCTTTTTAAGACAACCTGAAAACATTTATGAAGAATATCAAAGATTTGTAGCTAAATGCAAAGTTCATTACAAGTTTTATTTGTCAAACGTTTCAATATTTAGAATACTATGATAAGCAGTTGTTTGTAGCACTCACCTTTCTATATGGCTGAATGAAAACAAGAGAAATGAAGGGAGTTACACATGGAATTATGGTTATCCAAAAGATTACGAAGTGTTCGAGAATTTCTATGACAAACAATAGGATGCATAAATAGTTCAGAACTGCAAAGATTATACAGAAAAGCAACGACGCTTGAATGGTCAGGACCTGAAAATGACGATGAGTGATAGTCCAGTAGGAGCATATGTATTGAAATTCATAGTGTTCGCACGAAAACTAACTAAATGATTATGTTACCTGTAACAGACGTTGATGAATAGCTCTTGAGCATTCGCTAAGTCTCATATTTGCATTCAACGTAGTTGTAATCTTTAGTCGGGCGTATACAATCAAACAACAAACCGGAACTACGGGTATGGACATAAAAATAACGGCAACTAAAATAATGTATGTATTTAAGACACATAAATTCATTTGTTAGTAATTTTCTAATACTCAATGTTGATGTTTGAAGTAATAGCTATCCGAAGTTATGGCAGCTTAGGCTATTACTGTAATGGTGTGTGCCTTATAAATACCCCTTCTGCACTCTTAACCGACAATTTCAATATTTAATTTATTTGGAATCCCTGCCTCTAAACCATATATAAATATTAAGGTCAGGCTTTTGTATTTTCATATGTATCTGATTTCAATCCCAAAACTCACACAACCAATATCCGCTAAACATGTTGATGGTTCCACCAAGAGCATAGCCTTCACGTAGAGTGTAGCTTGGATGAATTTTTTCTATCATATAACCTATTAATTTAGTGTCTTCGTAACCAAACAACATAATTATCTAAAATAATGTTATTCCTAACATTTTTATTTTAATGCCACAGTTTTCTATTTGTCTGTTTTTTACCCGAACGACTAATAAAACAAAAGTAATCAAAAACCATTTTTTTTCATTTACGAAGCAAGTGAGCATGCGTTGGTGGCGTTACTCACAAATTGAATTAGCGATGTTAAACATATTAATAGTGAAATAATGATCATAGTTGAATAATGTGGTGTTGGTCTTATAAGAATATAATATCGATAGAGAAAAGAAGCAGCCAGAAAGTATAGAGAAGTCGGATGCGATTGGAAGAGTAACGAATAACCTGCAATAAAATACTAATAGTCTGATGCTGAATTTTAAAATTGAATGATTCTTTCATTATTTCTGGTAGAAGAAAATAATGAAACTACAAATAGTTATATTATGGGTTATATTTTTTGAAAACTCACTTTGATGACAAAAGTGGGAACCAAACAAGGTACAAGGTCCGTTAAAGACAACTGCAACACCAGTTCCGCACTGTATCAACCTAAACAGTAGAATTCAAATAAATAGTCTGCTTTGAAAGCGCTCACCTCGGTATGGTCAGAAACGACGCAAAACAAGACACAAAGTTTGAAATTGAATGAAAGATCAGTAGAACACTGAAAATGCGGTTCGAAGTTGGAGTACAGTACACAGTATTCTTGAGAGAATATTTATCCTCAGATAATTTTCTTTTTTGCTGAAGTTTTGTTTAAGGTTCAAAAAATTGAAAAGACGAACAGTTTTTTTTAAGTTTCTTCTTGCAAACCTGTAAATCTTCATAGTTGGCGGGGACTTTTTGGCAGCTACTACTAGTAACGTCAAATTGGCAGCCATTCCGAAAGTTGTAGTTAGCACATAAAGAGATATCGAAACTATTTCGGGGAAGGAAAAACTCATCTAAAACACAGTTGTTTCAACATTCATTGAAATAGATGAATACCGAGGAACTTAGAGAAGATTTTGAGATTGGAACTTTCGTTGTGGGCTTGAAGTGAAATAAAGTCGGTTAGGAAAGTTCAATTAAGTATTAAAACTGTAATAATATTTTGTTATACTAAAACTCAATCTTAAAAAAAAACATGAAAACAATATTTGAATTTAGTATAAATTTGTTCAGACAATAAAGTAAGACAGCAAAATATTCAAGCTTATATCAGCAACTTATTGTGTTAAGAATTCAAATAACACAGCTTGCGTCACAAACAACAGGTGCGGACTAAATTAGCATTCTCGCTACAATAATAAAGAGAAATTTCAGTAATACCAGGAAAAGGCAACTAAATACTTCACACAGACTAAATGAACAAAAAACGATTGTTTAGTTTGTACCATTCCAAAACCGGAAGGAGACCAGGCAAGATCTTGAAAGCTACCAATAGGCATAAAAGATAAGATAAGCAGGTGCTTTAGCCTAGTAGTTAGAGCATCCGCCTCTGAATCCGCGAGGATTTGAGGCTTTGGGTTTGCTCTCCGTAGTTTCAGAAGGCCTGGGAATGCAGCAGCCTATTTGCTCTATGTTTTGTGTACCCGCAAACTGAATGCTAAAAAAAGCCGTCTCTGCTCAGAAGATTCCGGAATGAATGGCCGAGTGATTATTGTGATACATGTGATACAGAAAATAAATTACTTTCATTATAAGATATAGCCAAATCTTTTTGATATTTTAACAAGTAATATACCATTGAAAAGCAATTTTGAATGTTTTTTCTGTTTAGAAGTGTTCAACGTTAACGCTCGCAGAACATATTCTAATTCATAGTAATACTATTTATGCGAACAATTAGTAAAGTCAGCAGATATAAGCTAATTGCGGCCGATCATTTGCTAGTTAAAATGTCGAAAAGCGGAAATTTTGCTCAGGATTCAACAAACGAATTGCAACAGGATTGAGAGACAATGCAATGAAGCGTTTTTAGTTGCGATGAGAGGCTTTTGAAAATATTTGAATATCTCAAGACAGTAACAAATAGGGAAAACTAAAAGATGTTTGGCGTCCTAAATATGATTATTGTTCTAATCTTTATTCTTGTTCGAATTCAACAAAGCAAGATAACTATACGAACCAGAATAAAACGAAATAGATACTATTTTTTCTTTAATCCACCAAATAGAAAAACATTTGATGGTAGCCAACAAGAGTTTATGACATTGAAAAAAATATCTAACTCGGTAGTATTGTACGCAACATTAACAACAAGCTGTTGCTTGTTATCGTGATTTTTGTATTTCCTTACATTTTGTTTTGATGTTTCCAATTGGCATTATTGAATTCGCTATGCGATTTCCTCGTAATGTCCCTCAAGTTGCTTGAAAAAGTGCAATGATAGAAGAAACTGGTTAAAAGAAGAATTTCTCCCAATTTTGGAACCTGCAATATATATCAGGGCGAACCCAAATAAGAATTGACTTTGAAACAGTCAATCCGTGGAAAAATTGGACTAATCGTCGAAACATTGAGAAACCCTTGAGTCTTGATCTGACAGGTTTCAACAAGCTCCTACGCAATACAACTCTGATATTCTTATACCCTATAATCAAAACAACATCGTCAAATTGATTTTCTTGCAGTGTTGGGGAAATTAGGACTAATTATGACTACATATAACTGACCGACTATGAAAGTTGTATTCTTCAGTAGCGTAATAGGAATAGGAATAGGAGTGAATCCTTTATTAGTAAAAGCCGCCCCTTATAATGGGTTGGATAACAAGAATACAAGAGATCACAGAATGCCAATGGGACTTTCTGAGAAGGGAGAGTATTCCATTGCACAACTATAAACATTCGGATATTCATGACTAACTAAATGACTGAATATTGCAAAATCCTACCAAATGACTAACTGCTTGACTATAGGAGAGATGTTCTTTCAGTAAATTGAAATCATCCAGAATCACTCAATTAACCATATTTCGTTTAAATTTTCAAGCCTAATACTGCAAATGCGTGAATAACTAGTTGATTATTTTTTTGAAAATGACAGACTGACTAACTTATTGACAATTCCCTTAACGAAAACTAGGCAACTCTATGAATGACCAATATATAGTCATGAACATTCTCTCAGTCAGAGTCATGTACTACCCAACACTGGTGCCAAGGGAAAATTGTTGTTTTCTCCTTTGCTAAAATTATTAAAAAATTTAACATCTTTTTTCTCAATACCTGCACACAAAAATACAAAAATTTATAGACAACACTTAACATGCAAAATAAGTTAGAATTGGCTTCATTCAACAAATAAAACATTCAATTCTCGCTTTTCTAGAATAACACTTTCCTTCCAGTTCTAACTGAATTATTGTACTTACGTTCTCTTCGATGATAATATACTTATTCTAAGAATAATTAGTACTGGTTTGCTTATTGACTCAATTCTTTCTCTAGTATCATTACAACTAATTGTCTAATAATAAATCAAGATTGAAGGGTCCTGAATATATTTCAACCAGATCGCGATATTAGGATTTCTGAGCAGACAAAATAATATCAAAAAACCTGTAAAATGAACCGTATTCTCCATTAGATTTTAACAAACGGTTAACTGAATTTAAATAAAAATGTAGTAGATTGTCTGTAACATGTATTTTAATTGATCACCGATATTCGAATACATTTTGTTGTCTGAACTAGTGAAATTAATAAAGAAAATTGTGGAATAGTCAAATATTGAGTAAGAATAATAAGAAAACACTTCATTATTTCAAAAAAAAATTTAACAATTGTAAGAGTTTCATTCCGCCTGGATTTCAGTTTAAAGAAAATATCTGAAATTTTTTTACTTTTCTTGAGAAAGAAACAGCTTTCAAAAAACTTTCCCGCAAGGCTATATGCGTGATATCCATGTATATGTATTCCAAACCACTACACAAAACTTAACGGTCTGGCAACCGAGTACTCTATTACAAACATAGATTAAATCCTAAGTATAATGAGCAAACGATAACAAATTGGACAACCTAAGTAAAAATTGGTCAAGCGACCAGTTTCATTGAGCTTCTGCCCACATCAGTGAAGTAGAAGAAGTCATGTTAATACTCAACATTTCTAATTTTCTTATTTGCCCTTCTGCATTTAAAGAGTGCGTTTTTTGACCAAAACATACATAATTAGGATATTTGCACTGTTTTCTGATGCCGCTTAGTGCATTGTGGTCTTTTGCCGCCCAGGGAAATACATCAGAGTTTCTTTTTTTCCCGGCAACGATTCTCATGCGAGAAAACAGCTTGAGAAAGCGAACCATTTTTCCACACTTAATAGTCACAACAGCTCCTGTCTCTTTTTGAACAAAACTTATGGACTACTATGTTTACTATGATTTTAGTACCGTGCTACTATTATTTTAGTACCGTGTATTTTGGGAATGTTGGTTGGCATTGCCTTTATTTATGTAAGTTTTCTGTTTATTTAAATAGTGCCGCGCCCTCATTTTAGAGACTCAAGGTGTTTTTTTGTTTTTGCAGCGTTTTCTAGGTAGCATTTTTGCAGTAGTTACCTAAGGGGTGTCTAGGACCATCCAGACCGTCTCTTGAGATTTGTGTCCTGTCTCAGTCTGGCTTGACCGGATGTTATAGTCCGTTACACAACCTAGACTACATTGCGTCGGCCTCATATGATAAGCGGTGTTGCAAAATTTGCCTTCAAAATCGTTAGAAAATCCGTTCACTCTCTTCCGGCGAGCACTTTTGAACTTTTGATGGCAAAATTTAGAAAACCGCTATGGCGGCGCATTGTAATCTAGGTTTTGCGACAGACTACACTATTGCTAACTTACTCAAAAGAGCCATCATTCAAGATTATATGGCGTTGTAACAACGAATCTCAAAGAACTACAATATATTGTCGCAATTTAGGATGCCCGGAACCTGCTAGGCTGGAAGTCTAATTTTTCATATACTTTGCTGATGAGGCAGGCTGTATGCGGTCTACAGTTACACTTAGGCTATATAGTCGGTGTTACCTCAAGTCTAATAGATCCATCACTTCTGGAGACAAATCTATTTCCAATGATTGGTCAAATTCAATTAAACTATGAAAACGGATTCTGAATTTCAGTTGTTGGGTTATATGGTCGGTATACCGCTCTTTACAGTTGTTTTCATAAATATTGTGCTAACTATTCAAAGACTACTCGTTACTGTGTTTCCTATGTTATTTAAGCCAAAACGCGTTCAACAAGTTGCTAAGGTATTTTATCAATATTTTGTAACTATTCAACCTTTTGAATGTGCCGTGCAGTCACGGTGATAAATCGGTTGTAGTAACTTGCAGGCAACGGTTCGCTATGTTTAAAAAAGAAAGCAGACGATAGTTAATGTTAATCTTTGGAAAATAGACTATTTCAGATAACATTCGGGATTCTGGTTTTCAACCATATTTGCCCTCTTGGATTGATTCTCAACAATACAATTTCGCTCAAATTTAACGCAACCTTGTTAAACTCTGTCCATTCTTCTACTAAAACACGTGACGATGCTAAAACATTGATGCAAGATTAGTTAGTTTGCCAAATAGGTTCAATACAAGTATAAAATAAAATATCCCCAACACTGAACCATACTTTTTTCTAGTCATTGTTGAAAATGACAACCCCTTCTTAAAACTGTTAAATCGATTATTATCTGCTCAACATTCAGTATCGCTCCGCTTTGTATTTTCTTGTTCGGAATACCAAACATTGCGGTCTATTCAATTATATTCAGCTTTCTATATTTTCGTAAGCTGCTCACCTTTAAGAACAATGATGAAATTCGAATGACAATTCAGGTAATTCATACAGGCAGGCAATTTACTATGGTGTGGTTGTTATTCAGGTGTTCAGTTCAGTATTGATCGAACTTGCTCATGTTGTTTATGTAACAACACCCTATCACCTGGCGCAACCGCAGAATCCAACATTTAAAATTACTGTATCATTCACTATATTGCTACCGTATCTTCTACTTAACAGGTTAGTTTCAGAATATCTTGATACATTTCAAAGGTATCTAGGGAATATTTCCTTTCTACTTGAAACTCATAAAATTAAAGGAATATTCCACTTATGGCAGTACTAGGAAGCTTGAATTTTACTAAAAAAACATCTTGTAGTGTTATTTAACATAAACACTTCTTTTTCAGGACACTAAAAAGTCATTCATCAAGAAGAAACCCCCAAGTATCTCGAGGCGTGCCGATTAGTACAGTTAGAAGTTCGAAGCGATGATCTACAACTTGACCTTTTTTTGACATAAACAAATTTTGATACGTACAACTATCGTCGTTATGTTCCTCAGCGTTGTTTTCCCTAGTCAAACCCACGGTCTAAGTAAAATCAGGAAGTATCATTATGCACAAAGATGCACATATGTATCCAAAATGGTTTTTCTGTCGAATTTAGGTTCACGAAAACATCTCTATAAAGCGTGTTGAAATGAGAAAATATACAATCAAATAATTAATTATCCATTCTCTCAAATGATTTCATTTATTGGGATTGGAAATTCTACTCTATTTACTAAGGAATCTCGAAAATTTAATCGAAGCTGTGTAAGACAGACCTGATCTTGCCCGGTATACTGCGAATATACATACAATTTCTATTAGTTGCCTCTTTCGAAAACAGTTTCTTTGCTGTTTTTTTGCCAATCTTCAAACAATGCGAATTTATTCGGTGTTAAAAGATTTCATTGAGAAAAATCAGTTAATATTTTTTAATGAAGCCTTCAAACGCATTCGCGTAATGTTTTTGAGAAAACTACGATTAAAGGGGAAACACGCTACATTTGTGATATATTGCAAACTCCAACTTCCTTTAATGTAAGATAAAATTCTGTCAAAGATATTCAAAAAAAAAAATCGTTTTGCTCTGCATTCCAGGTTCTTACATGGATTCTTCTTCTTCTACTGAGTATTATGGGTTTTTTAACATTTTTATGGGATCACAGCAAAACACAGTTCTAAGGCTAAAATTCCTTGCTAAAGAAGTTAATGAAGCCTATTTATATTATTTTAGATTCTTGGTATTTAGGTAGAAGCACCTATGAACATCGTTTGTGGTAGAAATTAGTGTTGATCTGTAACTCGGTAATAGGATGTAAAGCCAATTAAATCTGAATTACCAATACGTTTATTTCAACTAAGGCAGACAAAAATTGGTCATCGCAAAATAACATATCATGTGGAACGCAGATTAATCTCCATAATATTGGGATACTTTCCAAATTTGGAGGACCACTGAATTACTTTTCTTCCCTAAATCATTTACAATAGCTCAACAACTTGAAACTTTGCTGTGGTTTTGTTGGTAAACATTCTACTTTAAAAATTAACTGTGATTGTAAGCTAACAATGGGTTTCAATTCAAAAAAGTGCCACAAGGAAAAGAAGAAAAAGGAAAATATATGCTAAACTTACGTGGGTTGTACAGTTATGCTCGGTGTGCAAGTGAACCCTTTCTGTTTGTAGGTATTCTGTCCACTGAAATAATTTTGGTAAACATGTTTCGTAAACCTCGTGCTGTTCTCCGATGAATTAGTCGTATTATCAGTCAAACACACAACAACTGAGCTTACCTCTTCACATTCTTTTCCAGAACAGTTTAAATGGCTGTGAATGCTCACTTCTACGTTTCTCCATCTCAAAAACCGTTCTTTCTAAAATTATTTATTGAGCAAAAAAAGAAAAATAAGAAGGATGGCATAGAATTGTGATTCGCTACATAAATTATAGTGTTTACCTTATAAATAACAAATGCTGCGTACCAATTGGTCAGATTCAACGGACAATTATATTTCACGTTCACCGGAAAAGTTCGAACAATGCAAAAAGACTCTGAAAATGAAAATATATGATAGGAATAATTTGATTTATATAATATGTCAGCAAACGTATCTTATGGGGTTAAACAGGTTAAACGACATTCGCTCGTACTAAGTTGTTATGACCTCTGTTTTAGTAAATCTTTTATTCTTTGACTCACCCAAGACTAAAATGCTTAGAATAAAACATTGCAGACACTTCATTGCTCTTCCAAAATAAACGAAAATGTTATCTAAAACTTAAGTAAATGATGTTAAAGGATTTCAAAGGTATGAAGTTTATGAAACAAAGGTTACAAAGTAAACAAAATGGTAATTCAATTTTACAAATATAGTCATTATATAATTGCGAATAGCATGCGTGATGCTCCATGCACATGTACGTCTATTCGAAACCTATGGTCAGGTCAACCAGAAACTCTGTAATAACTATAGCCACTAAAAACATGGAAGTGACATCAAGAACTAGAGATTTATTTTCGAAAACCTAACAATCAAGGTTTCATACCTAAAAAGAGTAGTCATCCCTTTTGTAGTCCAAACTTGTTCAAGAACTGTGAAGGTTTCACATAAAATGTACAGCTTTCTCTATAACAGAATTAACGCAACCCTGTTTCTTACAGAAAGTGAATCATGGATTATTGGGGCATTAGTGCAATTTTTGGATCTACTCAGAGTGAGGCAAAGCAAGCGTGTACTGGTTTTTCGCACTCAAAAACTTTTGAGCAATGAGCAATAAATAGTTGGATCATCACAATAACTTCTTCGACCGCAAGACACGGTTGAGAATACTTGCTTGGAGTCAATTTAAAATATGAAGTATTCAAGGAAAATGATCCGTGAAAATATCGTAGCAGTTATTACTGCTTCAGTAGTAGTAGAGAAGTAGAGAGATAGTAGAATCGAATTAGCGATTTTTTTTTGATTTTGAGAGAATTTTAAGAAAAATATTCTATCTCAATTATTCCCATTCCCATCAACTATCAAGTATGACATCAGATGGGAATGTGATCTCTACTTATTTTATTTATTTAAAATTTCTATTTAAAAGTATTGTGCAATGATTCAGGGAAAAGCCAAAATACAATTTCTCAGGCATGTGAACGCAAGTCACAATCGGCAAAAAACATATATTTAGTTTTCGGTAAGAACAAAAATCAATTGAAACTTAAACACAATTGTGCTGCAAACTTATATGTTTTTCGCACGTATTTCAGAGCAGTTTCATAAAGGTCTGATTCGCCCGTTTGGGTCCTGCAACGAACCTACAGTATCGCGCTCGGCGGCGAAGAATTGCACAATGGACAGCGTTTGGCCCAAATTCAGTGTGACGAGTGTGTAGCGTGTTGCGTCACGTCACGTTTCGTGTTCGTCACGTTACGTCACGATCGGGAAGTTCGGATAGATTTCGGGAAAGACTAATCCCGTTTTATTGTTGTATGTTTATTAACCCTTGCTGTACATAAATCTCACACCATTCTATCTCTTTTGTATCTTAAGTCGGGAACCTAAAGCGAAACTTGAAGGCGAGCTTTCTATCATCCTTGAACCACCGAGGCTCTGATACTTGTCAACGGAGATAGTCTAATTAGGGTCAAATAGTGACTCCGATTGGGCTACCTACGCTGAACAAATAATATGTTTTAAAGTAAAAAACATACTTTTGTCATCACACATACATCATAAACGTTCTTAACAGAATTTATCAATAAGATTGATGATTAACTTTCATTTGTTTAGAGTTAGGGTTATGAAAAAATTTTTACGGATGGCACATTTTTATTTTAGTTTGCAGTTTTCATATTCTTTCTACTTTCACACAATGTTGATCAATGTCCCACTTTTATCTGATGTGCGAATGCTTACCCTTTTTTCTGTAAGTTACTTATATAGGGTACAATTCTAATAAACCTCAGTAATTCTTTCAAGTGATTTTCACACAGGCACACAGTCTTATTTGTAATTGTTCTAACTCAGTTGTTTGCTATATTTATAATAGTTATTATCAGTATCGATTGCTAGAATTAGCAAAATACAAGATAACACTACTTCATTACAAATATTTCATTTTCACGAGACAACAGAAAATACAACTTAACTCAATTATTTAGTTAGAGTTAGTTAGATATGTGCAACAAAAGGAAGGCTAGAAATAGAAAAAAGTAAAATACAAACAAAATTCATTGATGTACGGACGTCCGATAGTAAATGGCTTCCATACAGGAGTGTAATAAAGCCTTCCCTACAGGTGCAGTGCAGCGGTTTAGTAGATCCCCTTCCATAAACAATTCAAACACTTGAACATGTTAAACACAACTTGTAGTTATTACACGGTATCATTTGCTAAGTCAAACATGTCTGTTCTCTTTTGCATTGATGTAGGCTTTCCACAATATCCACTCGACATTCCGGGCTAGAAGTTCCAACAAACTTTTAATCTTTATTAATTAAGTTAGACTTGTATTTTAAAAACCACCTTACATCACGAGGGTTATGTGTCACTCGTCAGCTGCACCCAACGAACGATAAGAACCGCAAAAGATTTTTATATCACTGTGTCCCGCTGATCATACGGCGCCGGAAAATTAGGTCTTGAGATAGACTATATATCAACACAAAAACATGATGATGTACTTAACCAAATACTTTTATAAAACAACCGATCCAAACTATCCAAGGAGAAGAGTATCAGTACATCACAATCCGAAACATCTTAGTTGAAAAATCTTATATTTCAAATTTCAGGCTTTTTCTCCACCTTTGCACTGCTTGGAGATTCGATTGGTTCGATAACTACGTAAGTGTTTTATGTAAAATAACGTGAATTCATTTAGTTTATTCAAATAGTTGAACCTGAAAGAGATATACAAAACAGAAGTTGCTATAATATAACTAAACGAAATCTCTGCACGTACTTAGCCGAACCGTTCTTCGTTAAAGTAAAAATTTTTGGTCCGGACGGGTTGTTCCGGTAGTCTATACATATATGAGGTTACACAAAATACGCTTTTGATTTAGGTACACTCTCTCCCGCCCCAGCGTGCTCGGAAATGATAATTGGGCCGTTCTGCCAATGATAACTTTATGTCTAACGGTTCCGTCGTACCTCTTTCTTGCACAATTCACGATTCGCCAAAATGGCTTATGGCGCACGGGAAAATGGAGCAGGCTAAAAGATCTCTACGATACTACCAAGGAAGGAACGGCGATATAGGTAGGATATCAATATTTAAAGTTCAGAGATATTTCATAGAATAATTAAATTTCGAAACAGTTAGGATGATGGACTGCTTTTTGATTTAATTGAAGACCTTTCAAAAGTTTTGAAACAGTTCAAAAGCATTATTTCACCACTAGCTCACTGCTTTAATATTTTCTCTACATGTTGAAATTCTAAAATTTGAATATATTTCTTCTGAAGTACTATCATTCATTTATTCAACTTCAGACGAAGAAATCTGCAAAATCCAGAAAGAGCTTAAAACCTCAAATGGTACTCGTTTGTCGTGGTGGGATTGTCTTAGTGTCGAGACTATTAGAAAGGTATTCTTAAATAGTTTTATCTAAATAGTTCGTTGCTTCAGACCTTCTTCATTGCTCTAGCACTTCGTCTATTCGAGAAATTGGTCCAGTTAATTTCGAAAATCAGTTTACAATTAAAATATATGGTCAACTGGGAGTTGGAGCCGAAACGGTAATGAGCACTTAAAGTATTTCAGTTCACAAAAGTTACTTTTAAATATTCAGCTTATTTACTTTAAGAAGTTATTTTAAAGTGATCGTACTCATTTGCTCAACTTCAGACGAAAAAATCTGCAAAATCCAAAAAGAGCTTAAAACCTCAAAGTGCTAACACTTCAAATACAAATATAAATCACTGGTTACGTAGAAAGGTTTCAAGTACTAAGCTTATAGTCTAACATGTTTCAATCATAGTGTGAAGATTTCTCCAAAAAGAAAAGTAGAGAACAAAAGTAACTCATTCAGATTATGACCGTCAGCACGATATGCGCAGTTCTTGGAATCGTCACCGGTTCCATTTCCTTGGTTCTTCTAGATAAATGGGGAAGACGTCCACTGATTGGAGTTGTGTTCTTTGCAGCGTAAGTTGTCTATAATGTTTATCTAAATCAACAGATCGAATCACTCTTGAATACAAAACTGGCATAACGAATCAGAAAACGGGACTGACATTCCATCGACGTCACACAGGTTCTCTTCGGCTGGTTTCCATAATTTTGTTGCTCATCTCGATGCCTAGACTTGTAGAGTGAAACGAGGCCTTTGACTTGTAGAGTGATGTTGATAGTATATTCAAGGGACAGTTACGCAGCAAAATAAACTATCTTCTTGTTGTCGGTTTACCTTTGTGTTGGTCTTGTTGTGGTTCAAATCTTAAAATTTTTGCAAAAGTATGTTGTTTAGAATCGGTAATTGAAGTATAGTACCACAGAGATCTTTTAGATTCACAAAGGACTTAATCATGTCGGTTGGCCTATGTGATAGTATATCTACTGCTAATGAAGCTACCTTTTCAATAGGTAAATTGTTTTTTCAAAACTTTTATTATTGAAACTATAATAGACTTATATATGATTTGTACAAACCAACATTAGTATCCATTGAGATATCTATTTTTAGGTGTTCTAAACCGAATTTTGTCGATGATATTCGTTTGTGCTGGTTCAGCAGTGATACCATCTTTGATCATCGGAGAACTGGTAACACCCGCGGCAAGAGTTCCGGTAGCCCAGGTAAGATATCTAACAAAGGAATTAAAGATTCCATCACCGATCAAAATAATAATGAATATTAGTGTATACTTCTATCCTAAAAACTAACCATACAGTTCTATAATTGATTCGAACAAAACAAAATTCTAAATGTTCTAGTTTATTGAAAAGAAATTTTTTCACTCAAAGCAAAGCTAGCAAAGCACAAAGGGTCCAATTTGTTCTCTGTTTTGTTGTTTCCAAATAGTGCACAGTAAAATAGAGAAACAACTGAGTAGGTCCATGTGCAAAACACCCAAAAAATGAAAAATTTTGACAGAAAATAGATTGCATTTTAATAACAATCCATAATTTTTTGCTAAAAATCAATTAAACCAAAAACAGTGAAAACCTATACACACCAGTTAGTAGAACAAATGTTTCAGAAATCTGTAAGCATGAACAACTTTAGTATAATACAGTACAGAAATCTACTCAAAGAATAAGAGTAATAATTTCATAATACAATTTAGATGTCCTTATTCTTCGCAATTGCTCTCGCGGTACCTGTATCAGCAATATTCCCAGTAGCATTCCACCACTTTCCACCAGCTATGTACATTTTATTTGCGGTATTCCATCCAATTATAATCACATACGTTTATCGGTAAGTATTTTGAAATTTAACTTGTTGCTAAAAGTTTTCCCTTATATTCCAATTGAAAAGTAATAAATCCCTGTTAAAAAATTAATAGGCCCATTTATTAAGACATTCCCTTCAACGATTGCAAAATAAGGAACTTTCTAATGAAAATATAGAGGCGACAGAACAAAACAGAGTCATATCGAACTCTTTACGAAATTTTTTAAAAAACTCAAAACTCGGTATGGAAAAGTTGAAATAACTGTTTTTGTTCGTATTCTACAGCTCCAATGTTGGTAAATAACATAGTAATATTGAAGGCATCTTCCGGAGACCAGGAATCGACCAGTATGTGACATTGTCAGTGATGTAATGGACTCGGACTCAATATCCGATACAAGAACGGTTAGCAAGAAACATTTTATTAGAGCTAACAAAATTATGAGGTGTACATGTGGCTAGCGCCGAGAGTATTAGTGGAGTGTTACTTGGTATTTTTTGGATTTTTAACACTGCACCTGCAGGCAAATTGCACGCGCGTACTTGCTAAGTACATTATTGAACGGAGAGTAGCCGCCAGATGATGGCGCGGTGCTGGCAAAAAGGGCTCAAACGAGCGGTGAAATATTTAATCTTGCAACATCATTACTCTTGCAAGAGGCGCTGACTATATACAGCTGTAAAACGTATAACTTGTTTATTATGTAAGACAGCTTTAATTACCAATTGCTTTGCAACAAAAATATGTGAAATATTAGAAAACTTGCAATGTTTTTTTGAAAACCACTTCTTTCTATGATGTCTCTGATTATCACAAACTTCCTACTTAGAAAGATTTTGAATAAGAAAACTATTGCAATACTTGTAGATACCTTCGTACTATGGCGAGCGAACATCACTTCTAGCAGAGGAGACAATCCAAAGAAGTTATCAAGCACTGGACATATAGATACTATTATTTTTACTCACACTCCTTAATAAACCTAATAAACGAAACGCTTTTACGAATATCAAATGTTTTGAAAATCAGTTTCAACTATCTGTACCTGCTCCTTCAATGCTCCGAAGACTGCGGATATTAACCATTCAAAACTATATCGAAAACGTAACGAGATCTCTAAGATGAAACAAAAAAAACAATATTTGGTAAGATTGAACATAATAAAAACAATTATACGATCTGATACAAAGTACGGATCTAATTAGAGTGTCGAGAACTGAAATATGTTATGATAAACGTAGTTTTGAGATTAGTATAGGATTCCGGGGTTAGTTTGTTTGAGAAAATGAAATTGAATAAATATAATTCGTTAGTACTGAATATGCAATACATAAAAAACATGTATATTATGCTAAACGCTGCATTTTTTGAGTACTTTAGTACCTACTTTGCTTAATTATCTTTTTGGCTTCCAAGCATTGCGAACCTAATGAACAGAAACATCACCTTGTGATGCAGTTCCAACACCTCCAGTTTTAGAAGAACTCAAGAGGGCTGAAACAATCAAGCTCTAATCACTGAATGAAACTTTTCTTATACTTAAACTATGAGTGCGAAATATTTTTGTTTAGTTTGTTTAGTGTAGCTACTATTACTTGTATATAAATGCTTTATTATACTTTATTATCCGTGAACTTACACTTTAAACCCTTCCTATAAGGATCATTCAGATATAGTACCATCACCGAGCTACTCAGTCCGAAAAGAATAACAAAAACCATCAAAATTTGGGCAACAATTAAAAGGCTAAATGAAATATGTAATAAAAATGAGAACATTACTATATGTGACGCTTATTCCAAGCACCATCAACAGGAATATTGTGGCAAATGGCATTGTAAAGAATAGCATCGGCACAGAAAGCTGAAAACAACTAAACTGCGAAAAAGAAGCTAAATGTAGGATGAAAACACCGAAGCTTGCTCGAAATTGTTTAGTTACAATTGTCGTACATACAATGAAATTCCTAATAGGTTTACTGTTTAGTCAATAGTACATATTAAAGATGCGCGGCCCGGCCGCTCGAACAGTGCGCACAGATGGTATCGAAACGGCTCAGCACCGGCACCAGTGCGCACTTTTCAGCCAAAGCTTCTCTCGGCACCGTCTGGTTTGCTATTGATCCAATCTAACGGCCCATTTCTATTACACATGATTCCTTCAATTTTTATACCCATATCGCTATATCAGCTACTCATTACATGCACCCTACAATTTCTGACAAACCTGAATAATCAATAGCTTGTTGAAGCGTCGACTTCTCTGACGGCTGACTTCGGAAGTTGACTTGTTGTTGTTAATGTTTCGAAATGACATATAACAAAATAAAAATATTGTTTGTATATTGTTGAAACAAAGAATAAAATGAAGAAGCGTAAAGAAAAGTCGGCTTGCTCCGAAGGAATAACCACGTACATAATGGTTACATCAGCAGAGAATCGAGCCGAAACGCAACTCGGAACCTAGAGAGTATTTAATTTACAAAGACCTGTGACATGTAGATGGAAAATTCTTCGTTCTCCTACTTATGTACTTTTGAAACTTTTCGAATCTTTATACAACAAGGAAACTTCGAATTACTAACTATAAGGGGGGTGTAAAGGCCAAAATCGGTTATGTTGTTGTAAACTGCATTTTATGTTATATTTTCTCAGTAAACACTTTCAAGTCATAATTTTTTTTAGCTTTGTATGGAATTTTATAATTTGATAAAACAGAATACTGACTTACATCGTCATATACAATTAGCTTTCTAGCGGATATCGTCTTTTGAATATTCAATACCATTGTTTGAAAAAGTAAAATGTTTATAAGTAGAAATGCAACTGTGTATCCTGAAATAAGATTCTAGCAAGAAACATACACTTCACACTTAGTTTGCCAATTTCATGAAAGTAGCAAGATATAGTTCTGCAAGTGCGGAATTACGTGACTACAATTCTTATATTCTGTAAATTCTTTGTAGTATTTTTAGCAACATTGCTAAACTTTTAAAGAGTAAAAAAGTTGGGAGGTTCACCTGCAACATTCCAGGATAGCCGTAACGTAGCCAGTGATCTCTGGCAAAGAACGTAGCTTGCATTCGATGAAAGACAATTATATTTATGCAATAAATAACGATTAAGCCACAGTTAAATAACTTACACAAACTACTTAACCAAAGACTTTTATGAAACAACCGATCCATACGATCCAAAGAGAAGATTGTCACTATATCACAATCTGAAACATGTATTTTAGAAAATCTTATATTTTAAATTTCAGGCTTTTTCTCAACGTTTGCACTGCTTGGAGATTCCATTGGTTCGATAACTACGTAAGTGTTTTATGTACAATAACATGAATTCATTTATTTATTCAAATTGTTGAACCTGAAAGATATATACGAAACAGAAGTTGCTATAATATAACTAAAGCCTAAATCTCTGCACGGACCTGGCCGAACCGTTCTTCGTTAAAGTAAAAATTTTTGGTCCGGACGGGATTTCCGGTAGTCTATACATATATGAGGTTACACGAAAAACGCTTTTGATTTAGGTACACTCTTTCCCGTCCCAGCTTGCTCGGAAATGATAATTGGGCCGTTCTGCCAATGATAACTTTATGTCTAACGGTTCCATCGTACCTGTTTCTGTGCACAATTCACGATTCTCCAAAATGGCTTATGGCGCACGGGAAAATGGAACAGGCTAAACGATCTCTGCGATACTACCAAGGAAGGAACGGCGATATAGGTAGGATATCAATATTTAAAGTTCAGAGATATTTCATAGAATAATT
>JAQGAV010001018.1:0-24325 GCA_034691345.1 Phasmarhabditis papillosa | reverse complement strand
GTCAGTTGTTGTGAATTAGCTTTCGGCCCCTCCGGGTTCGTTCGCCTTCCTTCATTTTGGCTGAATATCGAGTTATCGGCATTACATTCCATCACACGTGGTCAGCTGGCTTTGGGACATGCAAGAGATAGTGTTGTTACGTGTGATACGCAGTCAAGAGACCATCTAGACTGAAGATACGCAGACAAAGAGGGGCGGTCAGTCACGAACGGTCAGCTGGTTGTTTCGTTTGGTTGGTTGCAGCCAGCCGACTACTGACTCTCTCTTAGGGTCCCGACACGAAATGCACCCGGGAACAGCGCCAGCAGACCTAAAAACTAGTCCTTTAAGTACACAGGATTGTTTTGAAGGTTTTATCTCAAGTTTAAGAGTGAAATATCAAACTTGTCTGTTTGTAGCCTAGAATTTCATTTATTTATTTAAAAGCCGTTTATAGTAGTAATGTGAACTATTTTTTATAAATAGTTAAATTGTTGTTTACAATTTTTGTAGGAGCTTCCAAACCTATTGTTATTTTTCTAATTCTACAGTCTTTTTCTCAAAAATAATGTATATTCTATAAGCAGTTGATATTTGTAAATGAGATTTCACAAATTATTTAATAGTTTTCTAATATTTCCAAACTTAATCTGATTTGAACTATCAATTTGTATTTCACAAATATTTTATTACCAATTATTGCTTAAACGTTTCTTTCACACAATTCAGACCGTTTAACAGTTCGATCAGGCTAACAGAGCGCTACATTCGAAATGAAATCAGACCTTTTAATTGTTATATTTTTGAATACTTTCGTTTTCTAATTTTACTTTTGTTTTTTATTATAAAGATATAGTTTATTTAGTTTATTTTAACTACAATGTTTTAGAAACCGTTGTGTTATAAATACTAAAAGAACTTTTCAAAAAACTAACCGATATTACTAGCTAGATTTCATAATACCGCTACAGCATAATCAACGCACCAGAAACATTTTGGCAATATAGTCAGATTCAAAAGTAAATATGCCGTGTTAAATAATTTTAAAAAACCCATTTTGTTACATTTTTCCCTTCTACGTTTGCTGAATACGCAACTCTTATAAAAATACGCAGACATGGCTTCTTTACTCTTGAATTCGGCTAGAGTAGGGAATGCATTCGAATGAAAATACCTGAATTTGTACCTAAATTCTGCAACACGGTGTCGGCAGTTCAATGCATCAGAAACTGTAATCTTGCACCCTACTGAAACACAGCTACTATCAATAATACTTCTATTTTTGGCAATCTTCCCACTTTGGTGAGTCTTGTGCTCGGCTCCTAACTACAGTAACCCTCTTCTCCTTATTTTCCCTTCGGAAGCCTCCAGCGCCCTCGGCGCAATAGGTAAATACTCTAAAAACACGCATTGACTCCCTTTTGAGCTCGGTTTCGGCATTTGCGAACAAAGTGCCCGAAGGACCGTCAAACCGTGCCGGTGATGACCTACTCCACACAGCGGCATAATTCTTTTTCTTTTTCTACTCATTTAGAACTTCGTTTCTATCATTAAACTAGCTTACTTTGCTCAACTTTGGTAAACAATTATTGTAAACTTCCCTTTAAGCGCCTTGATTGGAGTGGATCCAACCTTCGGGAATTTGGGGATTTCCCGGAGTGGGTTGGAATTGTTATTCGAAGCAACTAAAGTGTGATTTAAGATGAATAATGGAGTGTTACTTGCGTATTTTAAGGATGTTTTGCGTATATTTTAGGTTTTCGAATATTTCTTTTTAGCACTCCTTTATTACTCGGACAATATGTATATATTGAAAAGTATTAAAAGAGTTATAGAAATACAAATCTACCAAAATGACTCTGAAAATGTACTTATTTCCCTTGAAATACGCAAGAAACAATAGGTTATTCCTTATATTTAATGTTGTTCTAATAAAGAATATTTGTAGGTTATTTTAATGAATATAAATAAATGAATTAACTCCGAACATACTAATAATATATTTTTATTTAGGCTTGGAAACTTTACGGGCGAGCTTGTAGAAATTCGCTTCATTCTCTATAGTCTAAGGACGTATCCTATGCGAGACCAGATTGTGAATATTGCGCCCCAGTGATAATCATCAAAATTCGAAAAGTATTACAATTCAGCGTTATTTTTGGTTCACATGGGGGTGTCTACCGTTTCCAAAAGCATGAGATTTTGCCGCGGACTATATACAGTGGTAATTGTAAAAGATAAAGTGATCCACAATATGTATTGATCACTAATGTATTCTAAAACTTGCTAACTGTTACTTTTTATTTCATTATCCTATATATTTAACCGAAACATCTTATTTTCTAACGTATTTATAAACGTTTCTCGTTGTTTTCTTTTATGTTTCGTAATGTCACGTTTGCGTGTTCAGTTGCACAATTTTACCCAACGGTCCGTTGTAATTCCGCCACGACCACCCTCGGTTTACAACAACCGGGGATTTTAATTTCAAACTTAAATTATGAAGATAAATCTGTTGTTTGTTTTGATCAAGTAATATAGCACTAGTATTTTTAAAACTTCATTCACGGCAAACCATTACAAAGCACACCAATATTATTATTAAAGCTTTTTAAAAGCTAATTACGGTGATCTCGTGAAAAGAATCTTGCTCAACTTTATTCAAAGTAACTTTCTTTTCACTTTGCTGATACAACTTTGCTCCAAAAACCAGCTTTCTAAAACTGTTGTTATATATATATAGTCTATAGTCTGTTTCAAAACATAGACTGCACTGAATTCGATGCGCACTGCGTTTTGCAACATCGCGTATCAACTAAGGCCAGCACGATATAGTCTAGGTCTTTAAATCTTTTTATGCCCCCTGCAATGAAAAGTCTATTGCAACATAGTTGATAACTACTTTAACCCTGAACCTCGTGTTGCTCCTAGACGCGTTCAGACCATCAAAAGACTCATTTCGCAAAACGTGCCCAAGCTTGCTAAATACTCAATTGTATCACTAAAATACGCAGAAGACACGGCCTCTTTACTCTTGGATAACACTATAATGATATATTTTCACAATCTAATCAAATATTCAGAAACAACCGTATTGAGCAGGAATTCTCCGGCTCAGACTTCTCAATACTCTTCTAGACAACTTTCTTTACAAACCTTCGGTTCTTCGGAAGTTCACAACGTCATTTTAGTGGGTATTTATGCAATAAAAGGTGTTAATTTATATATTTAAAATATTAATGAGCACGTCATGGGCGGGCGGGCCGGCCACGGCTGTTTCTTCTTCTGATTAAATGATTCTATTACGACAGGTGAAATATAATTTTGACCTATATAACCCACTCAGTTGGTTTGTTTAACAAATTACATGTTATATTAGTAAACTACGGTATGCAAACCTATTGTGTCTCACTTATTATCTTACTGTAGCTTCTATTTTTGCTGTGCCGGGGCCGAGAATGTGGTAAACCGTTCTGGTTCGAGATCTACCATTTTAAAGCTTTGAAAAGGCTGGTATAGAACTATAATTCGTTGTAAGCATGAATTACTAAGGTTATCTGAATCTTCTGAGTAGAGATGGCTTCTTTCTAACATTCAGTCTTCGGGCGCACGGAACATGGGTTAAGCAATCTACTTTTTTTACAATATTTTGCAGCAATTGGGAGTCGAACTCACAACCCCAGATCCTCGCGGATTCAGAGACCGCCGCTCTATCCATTAGGCTAAAGCAGGCTGTCCGCTTTGCAGTAAAGTGAATCGCATATATATATATTTTTATATTTTACTTATATATAATTTTTTTTTTTACTTTCTCGAAGTCTATAAACGGCTTTAGGCTGATCTTAATTCTGGCCCCCTTAATTACTGTGTGGCACGCAACCTCTTGGGCGCATCTCACGGAGTGCTCCGGCTAGATTTCATGCTCTAATGCGAAACGGACCACACAGTCCTATAAAGATGGACAAACAGTGAGCTACGAGAGGTTATATTCACTGCTTCTTTAACATTTTCCGTGTATTTTAATAAAGCTTATAGTTCAACTATGTTACATAAAGATGTGCAACTATAGCAAAACTGAACTAGTCAGGAAGAGGATTGGCCATTCTCACCCTTGAAGCGGACTTTTTGTTAATCTTCTGTTGCCAGTTTATGTATATTTGTTTTTAAGAGCAATCTTCTCATCTTATCCTGCTTGACCTTTTCTTACAATAGTTTAAGTTTACTCAAAGGGCAAAGTAATCCTAGTTTACTTACACTCTACAGAGTAGCTAGTTGAGATTTAAAATCAAATGAGTAAAATAGTTTAAAAACAATTTAGTTAAATACTTTATATACACCTCATATGTTCTATTTCGAAACCTAATGGGTTGTCTGACAAAAATAATTAGAAGATCAGCTCATTTTGTGAAGATCGCATTCAAAACTTAAGATAGTTTGGACATATAAAGAAATAAAAGAAAGTTTATCTCAAAATCCCTTAAATCTTAATATAATTATGGATAGACTCTGTGTACAATTTAATTATCATTTTTAACACTCCTTCTATATTTTTGTCTGTAGAAACAAAGTTCTTTCGCAAGCTCTCGCTACCAGATATAACCCTTGAACTTTAATCATTATACATTTTCCCTTACTAATTTCTTGTTTTTTTCATCTTTTGGCTGCTTTTTCTCCATTTTGACTCATAAACTTTGTTTTTCTTGTTTTCTTTATCTTTCTACCTAAAACTCGTGTTTTACAGTTTTATAATTCTATTCTGAGTCTGTTTTATAATGGGAGAAGAGGCTTCTCCAGCATCTCCGCACACTCCATCCGACACTATTACGGATGAAGAAAACTATCCAATAGACCTACAACACGGAAAGATAATTGAGGTAGGAACGGTGACATAGGGGGGGGGGCGAACAAACAAGAGGATTTAGAAGACTGATATATAATATATTTCATAGTGAAATTTTATGATATGTTCAAATGTATGAAATTCGCCGACGATTTATTTTCTCCCGGTGTTCCAAAAGTTTTGATCTACCAACCCCGTTTAGGCGTGTTTGCCGGTAGGACCGTACTAATATGTTTGCGAGACAGCCTGGTCTGAATCACTCCGAATCCGATCTGTGGATTCTAACCCGATTCTTACCCAGTCTGTATCGCTTACAGACACTTTCCGTAACCTTCTCGTAGTTGGCCTAGGGGGGACTCGTCTGTCTGGTCATCGTCGTTTTCTTCTGCGTGATTTGCATTAGTTGTTTGGGTTTTGTTTGCTTTCATTTTGAGTCTTAAAATAGATGGAACGCCACTGCGCCGTCGCGTACGCAAGAATAGCAGCACGCACAGCGCAAATACAACCGTCAAAACAGCCAACTAACGGGGGGTCAGTGGGAGAGACTGTATTTTATATAAATGAAGTGGTGAAAAACTTGTAAAAGGACATATATGCCTATAGTCTAAGTCAAGATTAATAATGTAGTGTTACTTGCGTAGTGTTTGATCTTTCGAAAACTCAGCTATTCTTAGTGAGACTATTATCTAACACTGCAATATTACTCCTGAATTAGACTATACCTTTCCCCATGAAGAGTTAAGTTACCATTTGGTCTTTTTTTGGTCGAGCTTCATATTCCACAGCTCTTGCGAGCTCTTGAATATTAAGATATTTCAAGCTTAAGCCGATTCAATGTAAATGAGCCTACCAAGTCCCTGACAAGATAACCTAGATTAATCCACAAAAGCTTAAAAAATTTCAAACCCGCATCTTTTTGCCTTTTTAAGAATGTTTGCAGAAGGTAAAACAGCAAATTGTATGACTTTATTTAGATGTTCTAAACACTCTTTTAATAAGTGTACTTTTAATAAGTGAAACTCTTTCCCTACTTTACAACTTATTTTCCAACTTCTGTTTTCTGGCAATGCGCCTTCAAGAAAAGACTACGCAAGCCGCCAGGCCCAAGCTGCAAAAATTTCAATCTGGCAGGAGTAGACATTAACTTTATGCTAACACTTCTGCTTTTGCGAGATAGTTCACTCCTTTCGGCCGGGCCGGCCCGTTTACAAATTCTGTTTCTAACAGTTCTATTTGCATCACATGCTATACATCTCATGCGTGTGGTTGCTCTCTTGTCAGATTGCTTTAGCTCTACGCTCACTGGGGACTCGGCGGGGTGCTCGCTCGCCGCTGGTTTCAATTGTGTAGCCTGCGGCATGTTTATTTTTGTAAACGGCGTCGGTGGTCGTAGTTGCGTATCGCCGTCGGCGGTAACAAATATTCACCACCGTCCCTCCATATATTTGCGTTGCTATTCTCGTGCGCGTGTGGCGTCGAGCAGAATATTCACAGAACGCCACCTAAACGCAGTGAACACAGCGCAAATATGCGGAGAAGGACTCATCGCGCGGATCAGCGGGTTGAAATGCATGAAACGAGCGGATTGTGGGGATTCGTAAGGGGGGGGGGGGGCTAGGGTGGGGTTCCAGGTTCAATTTTAGAAAATACTCGATTATTGTCAAAATAGTTTTACCCGGGTAGACCCAGAATTTGAATACCCGTTGATGGGTATCGGGAGCAAACAGAAGAAAGTCTTACCACGATAACATGCCAAAATAGGATCATTGAGGGGATTGTACATACGGGACGGCCCCGGTATAAATCTTCAAAAGTTTTTCATGCAGTATTAATCTGCATGTTGAATAATTAATAACATTAGCTTTTCTCGTCACTGTAAAACATCTCTTAACCTTAATATTTCTATAATAAACATTTTCTAAATCGGGACCGGCTCTATTCTTACAGCAGTTCTACTATCCTATGCATGATTGTGTGCATAGTTGTTGTTGGACACAAAGAATACGCCATTGTAGATGCTGATTGGCCCCGTTTGCGTGTCTTAAGACGCGTGTTTAGTGACCATTATGATGGCTACGTGCTTGCGTGTTATCCACTCATGGTGGTCCCCAGAAAGAACAAGTCCCCCCCCCCTCACCCCCCGATCGCTCCGGAACCCAAACCGAGTCTCCCTCAAGTGAATTAAAGGACTGAAAAGTGTTTCTTATCACGCATTCGATTGGGGGTTAATTAGCTGAAGAGTTGCAAATTAACTTAATTTGGGCTGAAAAAGACGTTCCGGCTCGGCAGATCACGGTTTAGCTTTCGATAATTGGTCCTTTAAGCAAAGAAAAGGATTGTTAGATATCGAATTTTAAAATAAAATCAGTCTGAGCTACTGAAAATAGTAGAATTGGGCTCCGAATGGTTGAGTGTCGACAGTATTGTACCTAACTTCTCTAAATATTTTTAATATTGTACTGTTTTAGGTTAAATGCGGTCCGCTTCTTGCTAAAATGCATGTGGAGTTGTTCCTTTGTCCGGGAATTCATCAGCCTTGCATAGAATTGAATGGTAAGTGGCTGGAAGGTGTAAGAATCATCCATGATGTCATATTCATAAAAGAAGAAAAAACTGCTTCCGGAAACGGATCCCTTACCCGGTTTGGTGTAAACCGCGTCTGTTTGAACCTAGCGTTAAAAACACAAACTTCTCTATACTTGTAATTGTTATTGATTTATTGTATATTGTTAAAACAAAGTCAAGCCACCATTACAAATGTTTTTGTTCTTGCAAATTCGAACACATTCAGGGACCATTTCGGAATTTCTCAGAGCAAAGAGGTTCTCATTGTATTTTAAGAGAATGTATCTTTGGTTCACTTCACAGCTCTAAAACTCCGCCTTGTCCTAAATAAATTCTAGAGAATAGTTGCAACTAGAGTTGAAAAAGAACATTTTACACAGACTCCGCATTGGGACGACCCGGAACGGGCTAAACATTTCAAATCTGACCCTGGCCCTTTCCGACCCTTCCCGTTGCTGAATATGCCCAGTTTTTACCAATTGGTCCACATTATTGATATGATTCATCAGACAATCTATAAAAATTCAAATTCTTAACTTCCCGCGCTTTTATTTTAATCGCCTGCGACGACTGTTCACCCCCCCCCCCCTCTTGTCGGTGTAGAAAGTGCATAGTCATTTACACCTTGGCCCGTAGACACGATTGTAAACACCGTGCAGTCCGACCAGCGTCATTACGAAATGCCGTTGTTTATATTTGATTTTCGGTGGAAACACTGACAAAAATCGATATTTCTAAAAAAATAACTTGGATCAAAACAAAAATATAGCGAAGGCCCACAGCGAAATGATGTTTGTTCAATAAAATAGTGAGTAATATATGACAAATATATATGTTTGGTAATGCGATAGCTAGGTGTAATTTTAGTCAGATAGACAGATACCGCTATAGGTGGTTATCCGGCCGGCCCGGCCCGGCCCGATAACCCCCTCTAGGTAGGACTGGCCATCTTGATTACAAGAGCTTGGCTTCCGAATCTATATAGTTCGTCCCCATATCTAGGTTTATGGCGCGGTATCAGTAAAAAAATATTCAATAAAGGTTTTGCTGTAAGTAGGTTTATTTTGATCCCATACCAATATCTTATTGTTAGCAGCTTTATCACTGTAGTATAGTTTACTACAGAATATGGAATACGGTACGCTAGCAGTGGACTCGCAGAAAGCAAAACCATCAACAACGGGGCTATACGAAATATGTTACCAAATTGTTAGCTAAACATAGCAGTGTTTCTGAGATTGCGCTGCGGCAGCGGTGTTCTCAAAATAGGAAACGATTGTTGAAAATAATTAATATTTCTAGGAGAAATGATAAGCCCTAAGGAGTTTACCGTACGTGCCAGTAAGGATAAACAGAAGGACTGGAAGGGCAGCATCCGAATCGGAAAATCAAATCTAAGGTGGGGTGTGAAAATATTTTGGCACAGTGCTCAAAAAAGGGGTGGCAGAAAAACCTGCATATGAAAAAATGAAGTTTCTTGTAGAATGTTTTATAGTTTCAAATAATAATTAGACCAGGGCAACGCAAGCTCGTATCAGGGCTTAACTTTCAAAAGCATAGTCCGGAGCTGGTACTCATCGGCAAGACAAGCCCTAAACTTGGAGGGCCGTGGTTTAGTAACCGATCCTTTCACCAAGCCAAAGTCGAAAATACAACTTCCAATACGAATTTGTTGTAAAAATAAAATATTTTTATTTTAAATTTCAGAACTCTTATGGAAATGCGAAGTTTTGACTTCTATAATCACAACCAACTTTGCTCGGCTAAATGTCAAAGTAGGAACTATATAACCCCAAAAGACAAGGACTGTGATAGCAGGTTAGGTCCTAAACAGAACGTCAGCCTACTGTAACTATTCTAGAAGAAGCAGCACCGCTTCACAAAAGTCTCACGTTGGATCGATATTCTCCGGTAGCGTTCTGGAACAGCCGAGGTCTAGTATAGGTGAATTTAAACCACATATAATTCAATAAAATAGTCCTTTTGTAAAAACAAAGCTAAGAGTTCCCCTCAGACGTTTAGAAATTTAATGTTTAGTAGACATTAAGCTGAAAGATATACTCACCGACTTTTATCATGCCAACCGGATTGGCTATTTTCAATGCTCGGAATTTCACGGGTCGGCCGGGGCCGACTTTTTGGGAAATCGGGCCGCGCCGGGGCCGAAAATTTGAGAAACGGGCCGGCCTTTTCCCAGCACTGGCTATTTTGACTTGCGCTGCTTCTGAGATGATTTGCTTATGCTCCATTCGTATTTTATTAAACATAAAGTTTTTCAGATATGCTCACTGAATCCCCTTTTACTCAGCTAATAAAGCTACAGTATGCTTTAAACAACAATAATCATGGCACACAGGCAATGGTACCGAAACAAGAGCAAAAGGTAAGTAGAGTATTAAACAGTAAGGAAGATAGTTGCGTATTTAAATGACACGGCCTCATTATATTTAAATTCGACTCTACCTTGGAGTTGTTGAAGCAAATTAAGCGAAATATTCTCGACCGGCCGATTGAATGAAATGGATAGAGCGTTAACCGTTGATTGGAGCGATGGTGAATAGGGCCACGGGTAAAAGGACAAATTGCATTTATTAACAAACAATGTAATTAAGTTTAAACTTTCTTATTTATAATAGATTATTTACTATTACATCATATCTACAGTAATCACTTTCGTTTTAGGAGGAGTTAGTGGATGTAGATGACAGTTATGTGGATACAGTACCACATCAACCAACGCCCGAACATCTTGTCAGACAGATGAATACTGGTAGGTACAACATCTTAAGGCAAGAGTTATATGTACGGTGGGCAAAAATTGATCGGGAACCTTGGCCCTACCCTGTGGCCGTAGTATAAAAACGCACTGGTGGTTGCCCGGAAAGTTTTTTAGCCTGCCCGGGCAACAATTCTCAACCTCAGTTGTTTATCTACTACATCCACTGGCCCTGAAGTTGCTTATAGTTCAGCAGTAGTATAGTCTACATCAAGTCCTAGGTATTCAGCTTAGAGTATTGGGGAATAGGTTATGTAAAATTGAATGAAAAATTAATGGATGTAGGGTCTTGTTTCAAAAGTTTCCGGAATACAGCTCTGAAAGCCTAGCTACTGAAATAGATTACGCAATACCAATTTACAGTTTAATGGCTATGCCAACTACAGAGGTATCCAATTCTACCGGGGAGAGATGTTAACAACAATAGTCCTACTATGTTTCAAACAAGAAACTGACCCTATGTATTTTAAGAAACATTTTTTAGATCCAAGCCATTTTTGGCTGGAAATGCAGCGTTACAGTCTACTAGATGAGATTGTTGATGAAATGATAAAATGTCTACAAAAGACGAGAGAAACTGCCAGATCTGCTGGAGCAAGTCATGGTAAGCTAAAGAAGAACTAGCCTCGAGGCGCGGTATTGCGGCCCACCGTGTGCTCCAGTTTTCCGTGGAACAGGCTTTACTGCATAGTCCGGTCTTTTTATTGTCTGCTTGAAAGTCTAGGTTTCCATTGCCGTATAATCTGGAACAGCGCTGTTATACAAATAGCAATTGGAAATCGATAGATTACCTTTTCTTTAAAAGTACATTTATTTTTATATAACTCAATCTTTCTCCAGGATATTGCTTATAATATGACTATAATATGGAGTCAGTATATACAAGTACACAGAGTAACTCAAACTAATGATTGTGTTCTCCAAAATGCCATTCATGAAACATTCTAATAAAACAGTATTATTAAAGTTTTAGTTTAGCTTCGATAAAATCCGTTTTAGCTAGTAATGTTTTCATTTCAGTTTCCTCCTGCCTTACCCGGGTGGCTACTTCGTTGGATATGAGTGACTCCATAACTCATATGATCCGTCTATCTCAGAATAATAAGACTAGGGACAAGCCAAGATTATCTTCAGGTTAGCTTACAAATATACTTGGTAAAAATATACTACGAAAGACACTTTGAGTCATATCAAACCGGGCATATCGTAGGGAATGAGCCGACTATATTAGTCTGTAAATCCGTTAGCTGAAGCGGCTCTTTGGTCTGACCCCCACCGATCGAGCAAGCTTAGAGTGGTAGCGAAGTATATTTTGCTAGCTTATACTAATAATATAATGAAAATTTAAACAAAGCCAATCTATTTAAACATGTTTATTGAGCAATTTTTCAGACTTTTCGAGCTTGGAAGACTCCGACAGTCGAAAACGTTCTTTGGATGACGGCGCCTGTAACTCTCAGTTCAGTCCGGAAGTAAAAAGACCAAAAGTACAGTACCCAACACCAATGATGCCGACAGAGGTTAGACTTTGTTAACAACGAATTGCAATAATCAATAAGTAGCTAGCTAATTGTCGAGCTCTCGGCTTCGAAATTTCTCAGTTTTCTTCGAAATCGGCAATATTATCTATATTATATATGTATAGATGCAGCCAACTGGAACCATTTATTATCCGGTTTAAATGAATTATTCCATCGGTTTTCAAAGTTAAACTAAAGATCGACACCGTAGATAGAGGATAATCGAATCCAGTTTACTTCCGAATCACTTATAGTTAATAGTTAATAGAAGCGGTTACACTGGAAATAGAAGATTTATTAATACGAAGTAGTTAATAAATGGCTAATTTCAGGAGTCAAAACTAATACAAGCGTTGGTATATGCTCAGCTGCAGAACACTCAGTTCAACCAGTCCCTGCTCATGCCGCAGCCTTTTTATCAGCTTGGCGAATCTCTACTCGGGATGAAGAGAGAATAGTCCTTTACTTTATTCATTCAGCCCAGTATAGTTCTTTTCAAAACCTAGACCAGTCTCATGTGGTATTCTACGATGAGTGACCTATAATTTCTAGCAGAACCCTAGTCTAAGCATTCATAACACCTCTATGAATACCTCACGCTATTGCTCTAGGCTAAATGAAATACTCATATATTGTAAATCTAGTCAATACCTAGTTTAATTATTAAGATACAACTATTAATCTATTTTATAAACAATATAAGGTACATAATACACCTGATAACTCAGGATTTGTTCACATATTATTTATAAGCGTTATATATATAAAATAAGCCCATAACCTATGTGACATGAGATGTAGTCAGAAATATTTATTTATTATTCTTTAATGTTCGACACGGGATACTCTACCTTTCTTCTACTAAGAGCTTTCACTTTATTGCATTATATTATTATTTATAGTTGCAAATATCGTTTACATTCATTATATCTCATCTACAATAATTGTCAAATCACAATAAATCATATGTATTAATGATGCCTTAATATATATTATCAAATATATATCACAACTGTGCTGTGTTGAAAGAACTTTCCAAAGTGTTAGCTACTTATCACGTAATACTGTCCAAAATCAAAGTAGTTGCTTGATTATTCCATTTCGACAGTAAATTATCCCGGAGGGAATTGTCAAACAAATAAACAAGGAATGGGCTGCCGGTTTCCCGCAAAATATGTACTCATCATATTAGGAAGAAAAAAGCGTTGTTAACTGACTACATACTAAAACTTGTATGATTATAGTAATAGCAACGATTCCGTTTAATAAGTTCATTGAAATTTTCCTTTGTGATAACTACCAGTTAATGCGAACGCAACAATTTTGCTCAAGACTAGATCAAAGCTGGGAATCTTTTACTAAATCAACCTATATGCTATTTCGTTAATAACCTGAAATATTTTCACCCTTCGAATCAAATTAAATACTTATGAAAAACACAAAAAATAGGACATTTTTTTGAATATCCTCCAATAGAGCACAATTTTTCTGCCCGCCCGTTTGTGCGTCGAAAAAGGTGCCCCATTGCTAATTTTCATTTAGTTTACGGTAGACGGGAAAATACGAAGTCACAATGCGAAATTTTGCGGACTTCTTTTAAAATTAAAAGACTGAAATATTTTTAGTGTATTTATTTTTTAATTTAATGTATTCACTTTGTTATCTTCTATGAAGAAAGTTATACATAAACTTACTCCAAAATTTGTTTTCAGGATTACTACGAGGAGTACAAAGTGACTCACTATTTCGTCATGTCTACAAGATCCAGGCGTAGTGCGGCTGGAGCCGAAGCCGTTTTGAATCCAACTATGATTCAGTTATATGACACTGAAAGGCTAAAAAGGGTTAGTTTATCCCCTCTTTAATTTTGGTGGATATTTTAATCACTGCCGTTTTTAGATTGAATGGTCACTCATTCGATCAAGTTGTATCAATTTAAATATTTTGCAGTAACATCTTTTTTTCAGGAGTTGCAGTCACGTAACCTTCCTACCAATGGCTCGAAGCAAGTGCTTGCGGATCGTCTTTCCGACGCAGTAGCGGGTACTACTTATACATCCGAGCCACCGAAGCCTGTTAAAACTCCAACCACTGTTAAACGAGGGAGAAAAGCCAACGTAAGTTAATATTCACGTATACGTCCTTTTATTTCGTTGTTTTATAGGTCAAGGTAGAACCCGTGGACGAGCCTCCGGGTGAAGCTGAATGTAGCTCTTCAACTAAGGTGATCAAAACAGAAGCTGCGGAAATTACTCAACAGCTGAAGAATATCAAGACGGAAATTATCGACTATACCATTCCTGAATTCGCACTTGAGAAAGAAAAAGCTGATGAAACCAATGCAAAGCCATGTGAAGTGGAAGACCTAATCCCCTCGCCTTCACCATCTCCAGAGAAGGCGGCCTCCCCTGTCAAGAAGACAAATAAACGAAAGACAGTTGCGAAATCACCTAAGGTATATTGTATTAACCAATTTGTGCCACTGAATTTCTTCAGATTACGCCTCCCTCATCGAGCGCAATCGTTCAGCCTAAACGACAGAAGTTAGTAAAAATTGAGGTAAAAGCGGAAGTTCCCGATGAAATTACCGAAAAGAAAGCGGTTAGAAATGTTATGTTGTGTCGCTCAATTACCTATTTTTTTAGGATGCGCATGAATCTAGTGATGATGATATGCCAGTTTTATCCAAGCTTCCTCCTAAAGGCCACCATGCTACTAGGTCCAAACAACTTGTTCCAGCAAATACAATATTACCTCCAACTGTGGGTACCGTATATCTGTTTTTTATTTGTGTTATACGCTTTTTTCTGGATAAAATGCAATATTCATATTGCTCGTCAAACATTTCTAGTTCCTCAATTTCGTGACGTCGAGTTAGTGTCATTTAAATTTCATTTAATATTGTTAAAACAATATTTGTTTTTTAGAATGCTAATTTGGATAGCGATGTTTTCACTTCCGGCGCGGAGTCGCCATCTACGTCTCGACCGCACACCCCTGCTGTTACAAGTGATCTTGTGAAGGGCGATACTGGTAAGGAAAACCACTGTTCTTGTCCTTTTACTGTAGTGCTGTTCAGATTGGAAACCACCTACCGATGATATCTCTGAGAAGAAACTTGTGAAAGATCGAAAGCCCGCCCCAGAAAAACAAAAATCTCAGGATAAACGGTAAGAGCTATTGGTGATAATCGGTTAATTATATGTGTTTAGTCCTGGGGTTGTGGACAAAGTGAAGCCGAAACCCATTATAAAACCGATCACAACTGCTTGGGCTGAGAAAGTGGCTGAGGTACTTGCACTATATGACATGAATTTATCTTATTTATCGTCTTAAGTTCCGCCGTTCGTCTACTTCAAATGTGCCACCTCGAGCACTTTCTGTGAAAGTCAAAATGGAGCCCGAAGAAACTTCAAAAAGCGTCGTATCGCCCAGCACAAGGCGACCAGCTGAAGAAAGAAAACGTAAGGGGTCACGCTTAGCTAATTTACTTATTATTTAATATCAGCTACTGCACACTCTACTGCCGTTTCGAAACAAAACGGTGGTGACCTCTTGGAAGATATACTAGGAGGTCAATCCCAGCTGTTGAATGAAAGACGTAGAAAGCAGGAAGAATTGGAGCGCGAAGAAGCTGCGATGGATGAGAAGCGCAAGGTTCTCCTGGAACAAATGAATGGTAAATAGGCACCATTGTATAGCAACAACCGCAACAACTTTTAGCACCGCGTAAGGTTTCATCTACTCCGTACCTTCTGCCACCTCCTCCTCCGCCACCGCCAAAGCGCCGTATTGTGAAAGAAGTTTCATCCATTGAGTTGACCTTGCCACCGCCTCCTCCACCACCAAAAAAGAAGAAGAGTGAAGGTGATTTTATTTATGTGAGTATCGTTACTATAATTTTTTCAAGGCTATCACAAGGACTTATTGCCTCCACCGCCACCTCCACCAAAGCCCTGCAAGGCGGAATCGATCCCTAAAAAGGAGAGCGTAGTTGCAGAATCTACTGAAGTTGTCATCTGCTCGGCTTCTCCCAAGTTAGATGATCGTGAGAATTCCGCTGCAGCTATTTCATCAATTAACGAGCTTCCTGCTGAGTAAGTCATTTTGTAATTTGTTGGTGTCATTTATGTAATTCAGAATATCTCCATCTTTTTCTGAAAGTGCTGCTACTGATTCTTTATTGGAACCTCGGAATGGTAAACCAGAGGTCAACATCATCGGTGAACACGAGCAATTCAATGACGTTGTGGAGCAACAGCCTGCTGATACTACTGGTATTACACAACTTAATTGATTCATTCAATGATCCCTTAGATTCAATAACATTGGGGCCAATCGCGCCTATGGACCCCTCGCTCACCGAAGTGGCCGTTACTTCGCAGGTTGAGGAATACACACTGTCTGATCACGACGCCGTCAATGCTCAAATGGGCCTGGTATCTAACACAATAAGCGAAGAAGAGGTATAGTTGGTGCCATTTTCTAATCGTATACACTGTTCTCTAGGAATATGATCCTTTCGAATCCTCCACATTAACAGTAGAGACGCTGGAGAACTTTTATGTTCCCTCAACTCTGGAAGGACAACAGAAATTAGCGGTAAATTCAGCATACATTTCGAATCATTGCTTTTTTGTAGGATGAGTCCGATGACAGTGATGACGACGAGGATTCAGATGAAGATATTGAAATGGAAGAGGAAGAAGCAAAAGAAAAGGAAAATGTCGCCGAAGAAAAGTCAACTGAAGGGGAGAGATCTTCTGCCGGGAAGGATGCGAGGTAGTTGTGTTAATAGATAATGTTTTATCGAGTTGTTAATGTAAGAATTAATTAAAACAAGAATGCTTTGAACATTTCTTGCAACAAATTGTAATTCATTTTTTAGCACCGATGATGTTCTTGATAATGTCGACTTGCTCAGACGGGCCAATGCAGTACTCCAATCGCTAAACAATCCTAAGACAGGTTTGGCTCTTAATTTGACTGAATTGAATGAGTATATTCGTATTAGACATTGGAGAAGGTGGTCCCCAATACACTCAGATGCCACTGACTGAAGATCTTGAGTATGAACCCGAAGAAGCCGAGAAACCTCAACCGGATTACCATGGCGAACCAGTTCCATCTGATGATGATGACTACCTCTTCCAGGTGATCTTTCTGTTTTGCATCCGTATCATTGGTAAATTTTAGATGGCAGCAGGGCTTGCAAAACCAAAAAAGAAAAGAGAAGTAGTAATCGAAGAAGAAAAACTACCGTCTGACGAAACTATCGAGCCGGATTATTGTCAGTCTATTCTTTGAAACAACATTTTACGACTTCTCTAGATAATGCCGATCTTCATATCAAAGGAGCTACAGATAAAAACTGGATTATTGAACCGGAAAACGCTGATGGTCTAGCATTGATGTGGGGTGGCGTGAGAAGCAATTATGGTGTGCGTCTCCCGTTCAGGTAACTAAACGTGCTTTTTCGAGAGAACAAAAGATAAATGCAGGGATGTTCGTAATGCGCCCATTGGAGATGAAGATGAGGAAGTCGAAGCAGCTGCTAAAGATGAAAATAATACGAACATTAGCAATTCACATGTTCTCACATTTCAAATTAAGGTTCGAAAGTTGCAGAATGTGTTGAAGTTTTTTTTTCAAGATCACGGAGTACCTGTCGTTAAAGCATCTACCCTTTGAAGAAACGGATCCATATGATATTCGCGTTGGCTTCTCATTTCGTTATTCGCAAAATATCGTAAGCACTAGTTCTGGGTTGGTCATTCCCTAATAAATATTTTTTTAGATCGGGGAGCATCCTAATTCCTACTGTTTCACGGCTCTCGGCAAGAAAGCATCTAATAATTTGTTCACAGATTATGGAGAACCATTTGGACTTAATGATGTGATTACTGCTTGCCTTGTACGTAGTATTTTCTTACAATTTTTGAAAGCATGCTGTTTCAGGATCTTCACACAGGATCCCTTAGATATTGGAAAAATGATACCGACCTCGGAATTGCTTTCCAAAATATCAAGCTCGGTGATGGTGATGCTGTTTACCCTCACATCTGTACGAAAAACTGCGTTGTTGCCGTAAATTTTGGAACATTCCCTGGTGATGAAAACGAATGGAAAACGTAACCTTCCATTTGATCAACTCTTCTACATCGTACATTATAGGAATGATTTGTGGCGATTCCCATCTTCTCTCGGCAGAGGTGATCTGGAACGAAGCGTAAAAGCTCCCGAGAGTAAATCGGATTGCACGGTGTTGATGATGGTATGGTGAAATATGTTCCCTTTTGTAATTTTTTTTCAGGTTGGTTTGCCTGGTGTTGGTAAGACAACTTGGGTACGAGGATATTTGCGAGACCATCCGACAGAGCAGTGGACTGTTATTCAAGCAGAAACTATTCTTGCAGCAATGAGGGTTTGTTTTTATCAATTTAGCATCTTAGAATAATTATTTTCCAGCAAAATGGTGTGTCCCGCCAAAGAGCTCACCAAGGACGTTGGGATATGGTAATGGGCTTAGTCGGAAAGGTTCTTCAAAGGTTTATTCAACTTCATTTTGTGATAAGCATATTTTGTTGCAGGAACGTCTTACTGGCTGCTCGACGAAGACGAAACTATATGCTTGACATGTGTAATACATCGAGAGATATGCGCAAGAAAAGGCTGCAGTTGTTTGAAGAGTTCAGACGAAAAGTACGTTATTGCGTATTACATGATTCATATTTTTCTGTTCTGTAGTGCTTGGTGATTATTCCTTCCGACGATGATATGTTAGATCGTCAAGCAAAACAAGCACGAAGTGATGGTACTGGTATGATACCCCCAGAGGCCATTCTTGAGATGAAAGGTATTTCTAATATCATGCACATAAATAATCTTATTATAACAGCAATGATGGCTATCCCGGCACCCGACCAAGAACCCATCGAAGATGTTCATTTTATCGAGCCACCTATTCACAGAATTCAAGATGCCATTGAAATTGTTGCAAAGTAATGCTTGTGTATTCTAATTTGTTTTATTATTATCTTCATTAGGTACAACGAGGAAGGAAGACCATGGTTCCAGAAGAAATACCGACGAAGACGGCAAGGGGGGTATCAACCGTTTATCCCCCATATTGAACCTGCTCGCAAAAGTAAGCACTTTGCTTGTGACTTTCAAATCTTTAGTTATAGTGGCGCCCGTGACAGTGTTGCCTCCTTTAAAAATTTCAATCACGGATGTCCCAACACAGTCTTCAGATTTACCAAGGGTGAGCTAGTTGTCTTTTTGTGAGCCAGGTTGTGTATGTCTTGATATGATTGTGTTGTAACAAACCTTTTGGTCATGCACCTTCTTTGAATTCTCCAAATAGGAGTAGAATCCATAGCCAGCATTTCCTGAAGAAAAATAAGAATAGATAGAACCATGGGAGTAGCAGGGAAGAGAGTATCTATTCGGCTCCCGTGCTTGTTGGAAGAAAAATGGTAAATGCAATAGTAAATCGTATTGAAAAGGTGAATGGAGCATGTATCCAGTATGACATAAACTTTGTATGTTTTAATCTTTGTGTATGCTAGTGAAGGATAAATTTATTTGGTGGTTAGATTGGCGTACTTATTCAGTACACAGGGTTATTGATGTGTGTTTTTGTCATTCGGAATATTGTGAAAACTGTTAATTGCTCATCATCTCACAATTTTAGTCTGGATCATTTGGTTCCACGCTTGGTTCGGCCTCAAGTTCGGCATCTTATTCTGAAAGTTACAGAACAGGATCAGGAGTTCAGATGAATCAGCAATTCTCATATGGTAATCTCCTTTAAAAGTTGATTAAATACTTCTTACCTAGATATTCCACCCGGGGCCTACTCTGGAGATTCGTCCTCTCCGAACGTGAACGGCGGATCCCTTTCTGCTCCCTACAAATCTACTGAACAACAGGTTGTGGATGTACCTTCATCAGTTATGAACGCCCAATTCACCCATGGATCGGGTGCCAATTTGACGCCACTAGGCCCATCCTTAAGAATGGCGATGTCACATAGTGGAAATTTATCTTCTGGGAGTTATGTTCCGCAAAATGTTTCTGCAATACCTGAGCAGCGGTAACTTATATTAATTTTTTAATTAAATACTAAATTCTAGAACGAAAGACCCTCAGTCGGCCGTCCATCTAGAAGAACTTTATGGATATACTGAGCCGCAGCCACCGCAAACTCCTGTTCTCTCTAATACTAGCTCTATTAACGAAGAGGATATTGAATTGGTATTTATCATTTGGTATAGATTTGAACATACCACGATTTTCAGTCTGCTGAAGAAATGCAAGAACTTCGCGATTCTACAAGAAGCAATTCGAATCAAAATCCCGTAGTTCAAGAAGCGTATTTACGGGCCAAAATGCGTGCGCTGCAATTTAAGAAAAAAGAAAAGGTATTGATATTACAATGACCTGGATATATTTTTAATTTAGATGCTAGCTACGCCTAATTTCATCACTGTCGTATCTTCAAGAGTAGTGACTGCAAGTGAGTCAGCAGACGGCGGTTGTTCATTGCCTTCTAATGGTGCCGCGAATAGTTCTATTGACGTTACAGTGATGGTATGATGTTTTCCGGTAACCTAATCTGAATGTAATTTTCAGCAGCCTGGCCTCTTTGGAACTAGTTCTCCTGTTGCTGGAGGTAATATATCTGCTTATCCTGGAACTCCTTCTTCGTCGCAAACTCCTGCGTTTAATCACCAGTTGAGCGTGAATGTATCTACTCCCGTAGTAGGCATCGATTTCTCAACCCCTCCACCTTTCGTGCATGGAGGTAATCAACAGGTTAGTTTTGTGTAACTTTGTCTTTGGGTAATATAATATATTTAGTCTCCTACCATGTCGTATGCTCTCTTACCACCAATGAATATACCACCACCATGTTTACCACATTCACCTGCATTTCTGAACACGTCTATGTAAGTGTTTGCACAGGAATTACAATGTGGTAGTGCCTTGCTTCGTTGGAGATGTAACATCTTCCAAATTATGGTAGTACTGAAGGAGACACCTCGGTTCCCCTATGTCCACAAGCAGGGCGGCCTGTTACTTTAAAAAATTGAGCCTGGTCTGGCCTGGGACAGGCCGGTTTTTTAGTGTTTGATGAAGGTTTTGGTAAACAATGTGATGTCACAGTCCGGCCTAGCTCCGCCTCCTCAAAATGGGGAGCCTGTTAAACCGACCCAGCCTACTTTTTTTTTATCCATGCCGGATAGGGGTAGGCCGGTTTTCAAGGCTTTTTCGTCAGGATCCTGAAGAAAATTTTGCGTATATTTGAAATTTTTTTATGAATTAGCCATTTCTCAGTACAACGAACTGATTGAAAAAGCTTATCATTCACAACAGACGGCTGACTTCCCGGCGTAAGCTTTGGAACCCAGGCCGTGCCGGGCTGGCCGGTTTAACAGCTCTGTACCCAAGTTATTACAGATTGCGTTCATTATTATACGGGTAGTGTCTTGATATTGATTTACTGACATATTTCAGTCCTCCTCCTGTGCCCGGTAGTGTACCACCAAATGGCTTTTCCCCAGTGACCGGTTCGAATTGGAACTCAAGTCGTTAATCATCTGTGATCTCTGTAGTACTGGTTTATTTTGCGTTATTCTTTGTATGCTTTCGAAAGCTATTCAATTGTATTAGTGGCCCGTTTATTACAAAAGTTTTCCAGGTTTTCGTTATTAGTTATTTTAAATTGTTGTTCACTTATCTTTCAGTTTGTTTATTTTTGTACCCTAAATTGTGCACTCCTTGATTTTTGCATCTCATTTTCTAGAACTTCGCTATTGTTATTGTTATGCATAAAGTTGTAAAGTCATGTTTTGTTGAAGCGAATAGGTCGACAGGCTTCGCTTGAAACGTTTAGGTTCTCAGACATAATTTTAGGAACAAGATAGGAAAAAAAACGAAGAAGGGATTAGAAGAAGACAGCTTAGCAGGAAAATTCCTGCTGAGAAGTAACCAACCAGGTAGGAGTATCTCCTTTTTGGTAGTATTGTTTAAAATTTAATAAAATAGATTGCCGATTGATGCTAAACTTTGTCATCTAACCTGGTTCTCAGGCAAATAGCTTTTTATTCGTATTGATTATGTTTTTTTATTTAATTCAACATTACACATGTACAATTTTTGTGGGGTCGTTATCTTCATCATCGGTGGCTCCGGCCTAAGGATACTTTAATTTGTTTTATATCTCGTTGGCGATTACCTCAGTTGTGCAGATAGTTGGCAGTTGTATAGTTACAGTCGCATCTGCCCCGTATACGGTGGGTTTTCTCTCCTGTCCCACGGTGGCTGTCTAAATATTTCAATAACATTTGTCGCTGTTGACTGCCTTACCTCTTGCGAGTCTTTTTTCCGGTCTGAGAATGACTTTTGTACGTAATTTATGATTCGCTGTGCTGAAATACTAGGTTATTCAAATCGTAATCGCGCATTGTTTGCGAATTATTTAAAAAACTTCATATTTTCTATTGTAATATCATTAACTCCTTGTGTGACTCACATAATCGCCTGTTGTTCATTATTGGGGGTTGTTGTTCGCTGTCTTCGTCTGATTCTGTTTCATCTCCAAAAACTGGGGAGCCACGTAAAATTGATTGTCTTTGCTTCTGCAATACTTTGCTTTGATAGTTTTTAGTTCAGGTGATGCTTACTTTTCGTGGAATTCAGTAAGAGAGAAACCTTGGTAATGCATTAGAACAGTTTACTACATCGATTATTCAGAATTCTGTGTCAGTATTACGCGCATAAATAAAGTTTAGTTCCCAGTCTTCAAAATTTATAGACCTAATCTCTGAAATGGCGAATTAAAAGCTGCGGAAGATTTGTAATTTTATTCAATTCGTTACACTATGAATCATGATATTAAGCTGCGATACCGGCGCGGTTTCATAAGGACCATATAAATGGATCGTCGCCAATAACAAAAAGATTGCAGCTTGAAACACTGCATCGTTGATTTCTCCGCTGAGGACCTAACTCTTGTAACACTAACATGCACTATTTCTGTATATGCAAGTCTCTATTTCCGATTTTAGTTTTCCTTATGGTTAACTGCCTACGTACACTCTTTCGACTTACTAACCTCTGATAGATGGGCATGTGGTTCTCTTGTTTTGAATCCACACCATATCTTTATTAGACAAACGAGCAGTCCTGTTGTTAGCGTGGCGAATAGTAGGAAAATTACCAGGAATACAATCAATCCGTAGAATGACTTATCCACATTTGTTAATTCAACATTAGATTCCATCTAAAAAGAATTTAGACTAGACAACAATAATAGGAACGTAACATTTAGGTCATTTCAGAACTAGACATTTAGTTTTATAGGTCTCATTAATGATTTAGCCTAACCAGAGACATAATTGGAAATGAGTCCTGCCGCATTTGAGCCATTAGGTATCACCTGATGGAAATTTTCTAAACATTTTATCACAAAAGGGTTGGCCGTTAACGCGATATTGGCAAGCTCATAAACAAATAACCAACTGTTTTTTCAATTAACAAGATACAATAACTTACGATATCTTCTCTCAATCTTGCGTGTACGGTGCAGGGGGAGTCATTCATTCATTCATTCATAAGCTCAGAGCAAAGCAAAGAGGGTGCTGACAGCCGCCTTCAACAAGAAGAGACGATTTCCGTTTCTTCCAAATTGCCTATTCATAGCATATTCTCAATTCAGACGGAGCAGTTTAGTTCACTTTTTAGACACTTTAAAATATTTGCTTTTTTGTTCTTACATTGACAATTGCTAACTTTCTCTTTACAACCTAATAGGGTAATATTTACAAAGAGTTGCGAGATATTTTCTAAGCCTAACTGGGAGTTGGTTTAATAAGTTTTTATGACGGTCAAATATAACGACTGTAAACGAACATTTCATTGAGAATTTAGGCCGTACAGTTTTAACTCAATTCAATATTAGTTTATATTAGTTTGCAAGTCATTCAATTCAAACAAAAACGCGTACGGATTAGGTTATTTTACGTAGTTTGCTAAAATGTTACCTGGAATTAGACGATGAATTATTTTTAGAAAGCTAGAGATTAAGAATTAACGAGTTTTTGTTAGATGTCACGAAACAGATTTAGAAGTCAGCGAATCCCCAGAGGAGAAAGATGAATAAACACTAATAACAGAGAGTCAAGGGCGGAATTTGTTGGTCTGAAGTGCAAAAGAACTTTATAATTGATTTATTGTGTTTATGCACTCCTAGGCCAAGTCCAATACAACAAGATTATACTGTAGCTTCATTAGTACATATGTCCACATGTATAATATACTTCAGTCTGGCTAGAATACTACCGGTTTTAACATTTTACAAGACCTACATTCTCTAACTTTTACATAATAATTCATTAACGGCTTCCGGACTGGAGATATTTTTTACCCTTCGGAGGATTTTGAGGTGATTTTTAACAGTATTCTTTCCTTTCCTCCTAAGTAACTTCTAAAAATTTAGGCCAGGCACGACACAACTTCCAATCCTCTGGTAACACCGCATTATTCCAGACTGTCATTTCCCCCCTGAACCTGGCAACCAAAGAAGTGGTACCGCCACGCCGGACCCGGAAAGCTATGATGCGGTCGGGTCCAGGTCGT
>JAQGAV010001017.1:0-24337 GCA_034691345.1 Phasmarhabditis papillosa | reverse complement strand
AGCAACTAGAAACGGCTTCAGTTCAAAACTTTGGAAAACTTTCTAAATTCTTTGGCTTCGGGAAGATCAAATTAAACTATAATCTTCATATGTTAAGTAGTTCAATTGAATATATATTAACATATTATTTTGAGCTTGCTGTAGCATTATTCATAAATAGCTTGATACTTTTGTTTTTACTCACAAATATTTGTATGCAAGACATAAGACTCACAATAAAAACAACACTTTTACCGATAAAATTTAAAAACAGTGGAAAGAAAGTGTTGTGGTAAAAAATAAGAATTTTTTAAAAAACTATTTTATTTCCTGTATCACTCGTATCACAATAATAGTTGATTTATTCGAGGCAGGGCTTCGAGCTTCCATGGGCAGGGCTTCCATTCATTCCGGAATATACTGAGCATAGACGGCTCCTTTCTAACATTCTTCGGGTGCACGAAACATGGGATAAGTGATCTGCTGGTTTCCCAAGCCTTCTGCAGCTACGGGGAGTTGAACCCACAGCCCCAGATCCTCACGGATTCAGAACCTATGCTCTATCCACTAGGCTAAAGCACAAAAATAGAATATCTTTTTTATAACGAAGTTAAGTAATGAAACAAAAGATGGTAACGCATCTAACACAAAAAGTTGAATTTAGAAAATATATATAAAAGATTTAAACAGAAGCGTATATCGTATTGATGCTAATAGGTAAAGAACTAGATGGCAAATAAATTTAAATGTTTCAGAATGTTGTATAGAACAAAAATTATCTTTTTAATAATCATGCATTCGTTATAAGTTGAAATAATACCTAAAAATAATAATCTTACAAATATTCGTTGTCTATGAGCTCATTCGTATCAGGTATTACTCAACAGCCCAGTTCTCCGCCATACTACCTAAGTCATTCGTGACAACTTTACTAATAATTCATTACCACCAAGAAATACTCATCCAAAAGTCAAAAAGTAATAGCAAATACTGGGAAAATAAAAATTTTTCCGGAAACTGGTGATTTCTAAAATATTTTTATTGACCCTTAGTTGTCACGATTCTTGACCTGCGGTTGGAAATCTGAAACCAAAACTTCGAACACATTCTGATTCTGCGAACAAAAGAAACTCTTTGAAGTCAATGGAATTTGAACGAATATTAGTATATGAACTTGAAATGTTTTGATAATTTTTGAGTCTCCTGAAAGCAAAATACACTTTTCCAGGTATTGAAATACATTAATAAATAATTGAAAATAACCCTACAACAATTTTGTAATATAAATAATATGTTCCAGTAGTGTAAGAGCTTCATTTTTATTAAAAGAAGATTGAAGCCGCACACACCGGATCTCCTGAATATGGCAGTTTTTGCATTGAAAGAACCTCTCTGTAACATTTAAAATGAAAACTGCACGTTTAGCACGAACGAAGAGCTGAACAGGTTGCAAGGATTTAGTTTTAAAATATTCGCAAAACAAGCTTTCAATTTCACTTTCACCATTGGGACAGTCAAAGTCTGGAAGATACTGTTAGTTATTACAACAGCTAGTCGAGGTATCAATAAAGAATCATTGTTAGCTAGAGAATAGGTGAGCGCAAATAAGTCGTCTGGAAATTTTTCAACTGAGTATAATTTTAGGTCGTCGAGTTAGTTAGTTGGATACGTTCCTAACTCAATCACTCTTATTAAACTCTATTCAATATGCTTAATACAAACTTAAGAAAAAGGTTTAATTATGGCTTCGGTTTGCATGAATACAAGAACATTATGCCTGATATGAGTTAAGCAATGAAGGAATAGGGAAAACCCATGACCTTATACTATTTACTAGGTTCCATAAACTAAATAGTACTTATAAAACGCAGCTGCGTGGTTGAGTCCATCTTTAATTAGGCTATAGAAAATAGCAAATTTATTTACTAGGCTTATATAATAGAGAAAAGATTGCCGTGACCGACTCGAGCTTTGTGTACGTAGTTAATTAGTAAAAACGCAATATTTGAAGTGCGGGATTTTTTTCGAATCATCACGTTTGGGGTTTGGTTCTTTGAATTTTAGTTTTCAACATTGGGGAAAGAATCGGTTGCAATAAATATAGTTTCGATTTTGAATTTTAAAAAATCAAGTAGTAATAATTGCTTGAGCAATAACGAATTTGGTGTGAAATTTTTTGATATCTGATTTTATAGTTTACGGTTTGGTCATAATAATTTTGTCAATACAGTTATTATTTGACAATTCTGGTTGGTAATACTACAACGACAAGTATGTTAGAATTCTATCCAATGAAGAGGATGAATGCCCAATAATCGACCCTGATGTTTCCGTTCAAACATGGTAGAGAAACATTTCAGCTATCTAACAGTATTATATGAAACCATTACTTATTGAAAATTAGTTTACTAGGTGTATTTCAACATAAAGGTTTATCTATTCCTAGCTTTTATAAGCAGAAAAACTGGGTTCACTTATGAATCATCTTTATCTTTTCTTTTAGGTCATCATCATCATAAGTTATGTCAAAAGTCATCTACTAAAACGAATAGTCTTGAAAATGCACTCCAAATTTGTATGGTTAACAAGTCAAAAAAACTGAACCTGTTAAAATAACATTTATCGAAAAACGCAACCACTTTCTAACAAATAAATAACTTGTTAACGAAGCAAACTCAAAACCAGATCTGATGGCAAATATTAGATTACCAGTGAGTTATGTGAGCTATATAAAATAAACTTATATTGAATACATTTCTTCAAAAGGTTATAAAACCCTTCAGAAAACTTAGATTCCTACGGAAATCGCGAAGTTTGCTCAGCTAATAGACTTCCGGTTCAAACTTAGCAGGAGGGGCTATATCACATTTATTTCAATTAAGAAAAGGCCATCTAGGATGACAAGCGGGCGAGCCTAAACTCAGTGGAGCGTTAAAAAGTGCAATGTTAATATAAATTAAGTTGGTTATAATATAAATTAATACGAACTAAGAACTGGTCTTTCTTTGTGAGGGATTGAACTGGAAAATAGCCTAATTACAAGACTTTGTAAAAGGACAAAACCATTTTTTGGATCAGGAACTTTGATACTTCGAAGCCTAGACTCTGTGACCTTGTAGTGGAGTTGAATTTCAGAAAGAATAAAAAATTATAGGTTTTAAACAAGCAAAGTTTTAAAAGCTATTTTTGTTCTTCAAGATTAGTACAACCTTTTACACTATTAAAACAGAGTAGTAGAGCAGATCTTTTAATGCTAACTCGCTTAAAACATATAAGAGGAAACAGAAAATGTCTTTCAGCAACAATTCTGTAAAATTAGGAGCTTGATTTTCGGTAGTATGAATACTACAAATTTCCATGAGAAAGTTAACTTTAGCAGCCTCTTCCTACTAACTGGAAAAAACTACCTTGCTAAACTATAGTTAGCGCCAAGAGTAATAGTGGAGTGTAAAGAATTCAACGCTCGTCTTTGCCCCCTTTGCGATCACCGCACCAGCATCTGGCGGATACTCTCCACTCAATATTGTACTGTGCAAGTACGTGCGTGTAATTTGCCGGCAAGTGCGGTGTTGTAAATCCAAAAAATACACACCTGACACCCCATTATTACTTTCGGCGTTGACTATACCTAAAGTATCAACAAATCTCTTTAAACTTGCTTTACAGCATTGCGTAGCTATAAAATATGTGATTTAATTAGGAATGCAGACAGCTTGTAGACTATTCGCGGAAGCAGAAGTCTCGCAGTTTAGTTTATATACCTTCCATCTAAACCTATAGTTATCAAGATTGCTGGGGTTGAGTTGGAACATCTCCTGAATAAGCTGGAAGATTTGCATTACCATATTATGAAAATAACTTTAAAATACCAGGACTTGTATAAACTTTTCAAGTAGCTACGATTCTGGTAATGGAGAGTAACAAAATATTATAGTATCCAGAATCACAAACTCGAGAAGAAGCAAAGTTTTTAAAAGACATATTTTACACTAGGCGTTCAAACAACAACTTTGTGTCTATGAACAGCTTCTAAAACGACTTTGATATATGGCCCACAGGGCATTTGAAAAAGTTGTGCAATAAATTTAAAAATAAAGAGTACATTGAAGTAATAGAAATAAAGTCTTTATTTCTACTACTCTTTATTATAAAGAAAAAGTATAGGTTGTAAACGTTAACGGAACCTTTGCTTACAGAAGAGAACCACCATTGCAAAAGATTCCCGAAGTACAATGGTAAAAGTAAGGGGCTGAAATGTTTTGACCAGAATGAATTAGAATATATTAGATGGATTTCAACAGTTACCTTATCGGTATATGTTTTCGCATTACAAAATCGTTATGTATAGTCTATCTCTAGACGTAGGTTTCCAGATCGGTATCACGAGCAGGATGCCGTGTTATAAAAATGAATGTGCATTTGGAGAAAACGCACCACGTCGACCGATTTTACTTTCATGTTATATAACACTGCTCCCCGCTCGTGATACCGCGCTGGAAACCTAGGTCTTCAGATGAACTATATATAAACTGTTGAACTTTTTTTAAACAAAATTTATTTGAATATCTGAATTTTTCTCAGTATCAATCTTCCAGCAGTATTTGCGGTATTTTCTCAACATCTATCTCATAACTATCTTATTGATAATGGTTACCACGTTCGTACGAATCCACTTGTACGTGCACCGATACCTGAAAATTATCACACACCTTGTGAAGTTGCATCAAAGTGAAATGCAAAAAATACATATTATAATTATTTTACTTGTAGTTTTTGATAAGTTGACAGCCAGAGAACTGTTTCTTTTACTCCCATTTTGAGCCAAAAACGTAAAATCAGAATAGTACCTAACCAATAGGCAAAACTAAGATGTTTATCTACAAGCAAACTTGTCATGTAGTTTCATCATTATGGCAAAGTGCACCTTCTATTTTCAAAAAGTATATGATTTATCGAATAATGATAGTCAAACAAAGATTTATTTTCTCTATGCCGAACAAACTCTAAAAATGAGTACCTATATCAGTTTACAGTGATTTTTAGAACAAATTCTGTTTTAATTGACTTGAATAATTTATTATTAAGGATTAAACAGTACATACAATCACAATAAAGTTATAAGACATTATTAGTCTAGCGAAAATGTCAATGCAAGAAAGGAGATCCATTCGATAATCACAAACATACTAATTATCAGAGATTCATTTCCTATAAAGCTTATTAGAATTGAATATAATGGCGCTGGGCAAGACACTACTGACACTTTATGAAATATTTACTTTTAGCTGTGACTGAAACATTTGCTGACCAAAAATATACGTAGGATATACTAAACATAGTTTGTTACAAGGGATAGGTTCATGATGGTCAGCGGTGTTTCGACAAAGACGGTATTTTTTAAGAAAAAAGACCATTTCTTTTCTTATTTATTTAACACCCCTGTCCATCTTGATACCGCGCCCTACATCAATATAGTATGTAGGTCTTGCAACAGACTGCATACAGTAGTTGTATATTATAATACAAAATTAACTTATTTACAAGATCCACCTAAATCATTGCTAACACTAAGCATTGCATTAATTGTTTGCATAATAGGTATTGAAAATTATAAAAGTTTTTTTTAAATAAACCAATTTTCAAGCTAACAATATGAGAATCATTCAAGAAACCAGATAAGGAAGTGTTCAGTTATGAAAGAGATCGGAGGTCTTACAAACATACAATAATATCAATAACAAATATATATTATCTAATTATGACAATGCTCCTTTGTGATTAAGGAATTCCATAAGAGTCTCAATTTCAACGTTGATACTGGCGGTGGCCCGGCGAATTCTTTGTGCAATTTCATCTGTTTCGCAGTCGTCAAAAGACCTGCCACAGAATGAGGCTACCATTGCTTGCGCTTGCGCATCATCGCTAAAAATAGACATTATAATGTCATAATAGATTATAAAGGAGTTTTCACAAAACGGTGCATTATTAGTAAGACAAAACTAAAGCACATAAACGACGAATTATTCTTTTACTAGTTATTATAACTTGGATATGGGACTGTGCAGAATGAATAATTGCTATAGTATGATATTTGTTTGATTTATGGTATATAAACAGAAAAAAAAGGTTTCTTTAGATTTGGATTGAAGCGGCTAGTTGAAACAATTGATATAGCTTAAAGAAGACTCTGGCTCTAGTCATTGTTTTTTTTTCGGTGCCTATAAGATTTAAAGAGCACATAATCTATGTACCTCAAAGCTGTATTTTTAATAGCTGGTGAAAACATTCTACCGGTCTTTTCATTATTAGTAAAACAATTATTACATATATTTACCTAAATTTTCCATCAATTATTGACAGATTGTAAGAGCCGATTGACAATTAAATTTGTAACCCTAGTTTAGAATCACACCACAGTAACACAAGCAGTGCGATAGCATAGAAGCAACGGAAAGATAGTGAATGAAATATAAGGAGTTGTAAAGCATTAATAATTCATTACAGATTATCTTATTCATTACTATAGTAAGATTCGAGAGTAATAATGGAGTGTTAAAAAAGAATCTCGCCGAAAATGGCTCCGAAAGTTTTCGAAATACGAAAATATACGCAAAATTGCATAAAAATACGCTAGTAACACTCCATTATTCATCTTGAATCCGACTATATCTCCCTCATTAACGTGAATTTCAAATGTTGCAATGAAAGATAAATTTTCTTGCTTATCTGTCGAAACAGTTTGTCCACTACCTGTCCAGTTGTGCATCTTTTGAACAGTTATAAAAGTATCAAAAAGCACGTTTGCACAGGGTCGGAAATTTTTGGGCCAGCCCCGTCCTGCTTTTACATAATTAATGTAACATAGATACGGGGATAAGTCAACTAATTATAACGTTTCTAAAATGTGCTAAATTAAAACGATAGTATAACTAATTATTCGTGATTTGAATTCAAAATATGATACGACTATAAAGTGATCTAATGTGTTGATATTAAAAGACATATGTGTTCAAGGGTTCCAAAAACTACCAGAAGCAAAATAGCTCCAATTTCTTCACGCATGTCTTTGAATAATTGGTCATTATTTCCGAGCACTATAATTTGAGATATCACATTTGTCTGAATGATTCTTCGAAACTTTGTAACTAGTTGTTTGGATAAGTATAGCCCGTTCCAATAGTCATAATGCACACGCCGTTTGTTGTTAACGTTCCGCTCTAATCGGTGTTTGCTCAAAAACTAGAATTTGCTCAGACAATATTAAAAACAATGTTTTTTTACCTTAGAAAGCCCGTCAAGGCTTTAAATATAATTTAACTATAAACGGCGATAGCAGTTAAGATATTGAAACAGACTATACAATTATTATAAGAATTCAAACTATAGCCTTCGGAATAGACTCGGATAGAAGTTTGCAATAGAATAGCGAAAGCTGAATACCTGGCTACTGACACGTGACTACCGCTCTTCTTGTGATCCGAACTTCTCAGCAACTTATCCCGAAGCTCCAGCAAATCGATAAATGAACGGCGTTTTGATGGCGTAGAGCGGATTTTGTGCGGGGTAGCGGTGAGATCAAGCTAAATTTAGCCATGAAATATTGCAATTCAATAACTATTTTCAGCTTATATGATTATGAAATTGTTCATATTCCTAAGCGATGTATGCATATATTGCATTGAAAGTGGAAAGCGTCGATTTTGAGTATTGTTTTTGGTATTAAGACTTTTTTTTTTGATTTTTTATCACTAGTTGAGTGAATAATACCAAATTTGCCCGTTGTGAAAAACCGCTAACACATTTCGATGCAATCAGATCAAAGAACTTTCGAGAAGTCTAGGTTTTGCGGTTTCCAAAACTATGATATATTGCAAAACATCTACAAATGGAAATCACAAAAACACAAACAAAACTTTGTAACATTTCATAATTTTATAATAGTTCAATGTATTTGCAGTACGCCAGGGCTGGGAAAAGGCAGGTCAATAATTTTCGGCCCGGCCCGGCCCTAGTCAATTTTACAATTTCCCGTGGATATTTTTCGAAAAAGTTAGTATTCAGTGCTATTTTTCGGCGTTAACAATGAAGAGTGAAACAAGCTTTACCTATTTATGTTTATGTATACTATTATCAACATATTCATCTAAATAGTCTATTTTTTCATAAAAAATTGTCCCTGAGCGGGTCGACTTTTTTAGTTTTCTTGTGAATCTGAGAAACGGGCGGGCCCAGGCCGTACCGTTTCTCAAATTTTCGGCCCTGTCCCGGGCCGATTTTCTAAAAAGGACCGTGAAATTTCCATCCCTACAGTACAGTGCCCAATTTACAATATACAAAATTCTTAACTTTTCTGTTTTACCTGTTTCAAAGCATCATTTAAATCTCCACACTTTATTCTTAGTTCAGAAAAGTGTAGAATTGTATTTTTGACAATTTCGTGGATTTCGGCCACCCAGAACTTCATTGGCAGTCCCAGGGCTCTTCTGCATTCATTGATAAACGCTTGCGACTGTGCAACGGCCTGTAATAAAAAACATTTTCTCAATTTCTCAATGTATATGCTTTGCATAAAAACAAAAACTAATCGAAAATCAGTCTATTTCAGGAAAAACGATTGTTCAATTTATTGGAATTCAAATATTGCAAATATTTATAGAAACTTCACCGAGTGTTACTTTCAGTGCTTCCTTTCACATTTTAATTAACTAAATTAAATAAACACCGATTGTAATAGATTCTTTTAATTTATTTCCTAATAAAATTAATGATCCATTTTTTGTCTCCACCTGTTCAACTGTACCTTATCTAGATTGTGATTGTTCCAAAGCAGTAGATAGTCTCCTTTATGATCCACATTAGGAGACCAGTCCATTATGGCACACCAGTCATTCATTAACAGAGGTTCCACCTTAAACAGAATGTTAAGATTATCTATGTTTTCTTCAAAATTAACCATGCCATAATCTAGTTTAGCTACAAGATATCAAACATTAGATGCAACACATGTATCATTAGTCTTAAAACAAGAAATTCCGGTTATTCAGCAGTTTTTATCTATGAAAGATTATTTCCATTTTTTCAAAACCTGAAAAGCAGAAAAATCTCGCAAAACCAACCTTAATTCCAGCCTGCAGCATACACAGAATACCCTGTTTAGTGTATAAATCTCCGCGGTTGAGGTGTGGATAAAGGAATTTAATAGTCATTTTTACATCTACCTTCTTGATCTCCTTTCGAATCTGAAACTTAGCTTAGTTTACAGGTTTACTAGAGTTTAATAAGGTAATCAATAGTTGCAAGTAGTTTAGCACTACCATAAATTCTCATTGAAAAATAAACATTATTGTCTCTTTTTCTCCATCGGTTGAGCAATCTTTTCACATTTGTATATAGAAATTTCAACTCAGAGTTTTTCGTCGATGAGAAATTGTGTTCAAATTTCTTTAATAACCTATGTCACCATAACAGTAAACCTACAGCCTCAGATCGTTGCGGATTCAGAGACTGCTTTAACCACTGGGCTAAAACACCCGCACAACACAATGAAAAATAAAGCTTTTCAATTGTTTGTTTATAAAGTCGTTGCTTTAAATATTGTTTGATTGTTTATTAGAAACCTACTTTACTAAGCAATAATCCTAACAGTTTAGCACACGACTTGTTACTCTTGCATTCGTCCACAACCTCACATTTAGGCTCGCAATCTTGATGGAAACAGGGCGACTTCGAAACGAAGACTACGATTTCAGTTAGGTCGACCTGTAATTGTACCGTATTCAAATATAATACCAAATTACTATTCATCTGTGGATGCCGTTTTCCAGTAAATCTTATACAATGTCTTGGGAAATATCAATTTGAAATGTTTCTTGTTTCGATGGAAAACTTTTTGCCAAAAAGGGAAGAAATTTCAATACATAGACGTCGGTATCATATTTAAGACAAATATAAATATCCTACCTGATATTTAGAAATAAGGTCAAACAAGGCCACTAGCAGTTGTTCTTCTACATGAGGCTCTGCTTTTGAATCGTGGTAAAAGTCTCCTCGATAAATGTATTCCTCACCTGAAAGATATCAGATGGAGCTATTCTAATATACTTTAAGTATGTTAGAACACATGTTCTTACTATTAACCGAACCAAATCCTAATTAGATTACCAGTGAAATCGGTACAGACAATACCGTGGAAAGTATACTACCGCTGAACTATAGTCACAAGTCTGAAATCAGTAAACACAAATGAAATCTATTTGTGATAATGCGATAATTTAAATAAATATTATTGTTATTTATATTAAACTCGGCCATAAACTAACTTTTTTCTCCCACAAGTGTCACAATAAGTCCACTACTCTCGTGTTTATGTTCTAGGAAACATTGTTGAACGTGCTTTGGTACAGTGAACTTAGAAGCTCCATTGGTACAGTCACCACAGCATTTGCATCTAAAATAAATATTAGAAAAGTTTCTATATAGCCTTTTTCTCTTTAGTATTCCGCGATTGTTAGTGTTATGGGCATGTTATTACAGCCCTATATTTCATATAAATTTATTATAGTGATATTCAAGAATAAAGAGACCGGGTCTTTTGCGCAATTTTATGAGAAATTATGTATTTAGCAAACTGTTAAGGAAAAATAGACCTTATAATTATTTAGCACGGCTTCTTCATATTTGAATTATACTACAGTAGTTTATTGCACTTCCTATCTGATCATGATCGCTATTATACTATTATTTTTATGTTACAACTCAAGTTATGCGAGTAATAACTGTTAGAGCTTACTTTGGAGAACAGAATTCGTAAACTGATCGACAGGGGCATTCTTTCTTCACACATTGCTTTTTATTCTTGGCGCACTGACAACCCTGATTGGGTTTTGCGGTTCTGACAGCTTTCTTCTGAGGTTCCTATAAAATGAAATAAAATTATACCTTTATAGGTAGAAATGTTTTTCTTGAGGTAATTGTCTATAGCACACTGAAATACAGCGAAATCTGATTATATATGATACAAGTTATATTCTTTAAGCTACTTTAAAACATTTCTTCAACATTGTTCTACCGTTTAGGTTTCGAGCGTATTTTGGAATTTACCATTCTTATACATATGTTATTTCATCAACATTTTAAGCTATCTCAGAGTTGAAAAAAATATTTAGGAGAAAATCTGCAGATTTAGGTAACTTTTTTGACAAATAATATTTAAAATCATTAAACGATAAATTTTCCTACAATTTTTGTTGTTAGTGTGAAACATGATTTAGCCCGAAAAACTAACAGTTTTGTAGGCTGCTCGCTCTGAACTTTTAACTAGATTAGGGCAGACACGGCCGGCCATTCTAGGGTTAGTCGTCGTTCTTATGCTAACCTTATTTTTACAAATCTGTTTACAGGCACACAGCTTGCTGCATCCTTCTTTCATCTTCAAACAATCGCATCGGTCGTTCTTCTGACAAGCATTCTTCGCTGGCTTTGCCGGGTCTACTTCGCACGAACATTTACAAATAGCCTGATTCAGGCAATCACCGCGGTACCTAAAATTTGATAAAAGTTATTCTTCTAGTAGCAATTCTTAGTCTTATTGATATTTTGACAAATGGTTTTCCAAGTATAAATAGGGAGAGAAGTTGTCTTTCGATATATCATACAAATCTCCGATGTGAAAAGCAAAAGAAAAGGGTTTTAGATTGAGTTAAAATTTTTAATTTAAGCGAAAACCTTGATCCGAAGCTATATACTTTTATACCTGTTTTCTCAATAATTTTTTTAAATAACATTGTTTCAGTGTAAATGTATTGGTAACCGTGGAAAGCAGACTTTAACTATTGTTTCTTATTGGAATATGAATGATTACGCTATTCTGAGATTTAATAAATGTGCATTAGATATAATTTTAATTAACTACTTGTAAAATCTTTCTGGTGTGACCATAGATAATTTTTATAGCCATATTTAAACATTCCCATCTGTTATATGGATTTTGAATGTTTTAGAAATGCTTATCTTGCCTACTATAATAATAACCCAATGGAAGAGATGTGGTCGCTCTTGGAGTTACACAACACTACTAATACTAACACAACATAAGTCCTCACTTCATTATACATGTATCACTAAAAACTTTTATTAACCCACTGATATTGCTACGGGATACATCTGTAGTTTTATAAAATATAACAACAGTAATACGTGTTTCCTAAATACTTTATCTAAACCCCTTGTAGTACTGGGTGTTTGGCGCTGTTGGCAGACGGCTTAACGCACTAATTAACCCTTGGCAGTGCCGAACAGACGGTCCATTGTTTTTAAATAATAGAACAGTTAATGTTAATTAAACTAAAATTGCTCTGTGCATTGATTGTTGCATGTTTCAGTCCAATATAAAAGTGTAAAATATGATTTAAGCTGGGATTTAATGAGGATCTCTGCTTTAGATCGAGTCGTTACGAACAAGCCTACAAGGCAAACCTCGGCAAGATAGCAAAAAACCGGCTGTACGTTTTCTGAACGTATAAGTATGTTTTAAGTTAGAAGGAAACAATAACTGCAGAATAGCGATTGCCACTGGTACTTATAACTGGTTAGTAAAAATAGTATTATAAGTTAGATTATTTGTGGCCGGTTACTAACTATATCACAACATTATTGAAGCGCACTATTATGTTTGCCGAAATGCGTTCTCACAACATTTCATTAAACTAAATTTGAGAAATACTTTAAAAAGTTTTTAATTGATTTAATAATCCCGTATTGTCACAAAAACCCATTTTTTGCACACTATATTCATGCGAGACTATAATTGCGAGAATAATATCAAGAGATTTTAAGTAAACTTAACTTCAAAGTCTTACATTATGAAAACAATGTGTTGAAGCAAATAAGTTTAAAAGTTGAGAAGTATTCAGTTGCCACTAAAATAGGAATAACATAACGGTATATCATAACATTTTAGAAAATACTTTCCGAATCTATATGGTTTTGTTTCCCCTCTGAAAATATTAGTTAGCGCGTGATGGCATTAAAGAAGAGCAAAATCCCCACGGGATACATTACAACTCGCCAAACAGCAAACATAGTACGTCTAACCGAAAACTAATATGCAAATTAGGAATACTCGAAATTGTAAAATATGGATATGTTTTAGTAGCTAGGAACAAGAAAAGTCCCAGTTAAGCTGGCGAGTTAGGAAACAATCTTTGCGCCCTGTTAAAAATCGTTAAAAAAATTGGAGCAGTTCTTGAAAATAACATATTCGAAAAAATGAGAATAGTCAGTGACTATCCAAACACAGATCAAAATAATATGGGAGTATCTAAATTTGCGAAATTTGAAATTTGAAGGCACATCACTAAACGATTTAATTTATAGTTGTGCCTCAGTATGATATCATGAGAATCATAAACAACTCAAATGTTGCAAACTGTTACAAGATTCGACTATATAGAAGAAGAGTAGTACTGGCTTTATCGTATAATCTACAAAATTCAAAATTATATATGAAGAACTGTTGTGCAGTAAAGTATTCTGCATAAAATATGTATTATGTGAATTGTTTATGCTAGCGTTACTGTCCCACCAAAATGAAGTTTACTGTCTTGGCTGAGGCCTATATGTTCTGATGTTCTCTCTATATAAGAAAATGTAATACAAATAAGTACAAATGTTTTATTTCGTTGCAATTTGTAACTTTTATTGTTAGATACGGTACCTAAACTGTTTCAATCAGTAATTTTAACAGATTTTCAAATGATTCCAATATAAACTTATTTAAAAATTTTAAACACAAAATCTAGACAGCAAGAACCGTAGAAATTGAGCTGCGAAACTAAAGTGAGAAAGTAGAAAAAGTAGAAATAAGATTGAAATATTCTTTCAAAATAAAGCATATAGCACTATGTAAAACACTCGCACTAGATTCACCGAATCTACTTTTGCCCCCACAGTTTTCAGACAGTTTATAATAACTTGAATGTGTTCATTTTAAATTGTCTGAACTGGAAGAACTTGTGCCACCTGGCCTAGAATAGCTAGAGAAAATAAACATTATGGAAAACCAGGATTACCAACGGTAATCGAAAAACTGTGCTTAAAAACTTAAAAAATGTGATAATGCATGTCTAAAAATTAATTTTATTGTTTATTGCTATTACCTACATCATGTTTTACAGTAGAAAACTAGCGTCGCTAGAAATTTGGCCAGTTTTAGCAGTGTCTCCGTTTTCATTTGCGTGTCTCACTACTAGTGCAGAGTGGGTGGCTCATTTTCGGGTTCCAATTTAAAATAAAACCAAAAAAGCCGACTTTCTCATAAAAACAACAACAATTTGTACAGATGTGTACACAGGAAATAGAAAATATGGTATTTAGGAAGAACATTTTGTGTTTCAAAATAGTTAGTATTACTTCGCGAGACAAATGTTTCAGTACAAAATATGAAATAGATCAAGATCTTTTTGTAGTTATTGGTCGAACAATTGTACCAGAAAAGAAGAAATAGATTAGAATATTCTCTTTGTTGATTGCTTTGTTTTGTGAACTAGTCAGTCCATGTGGAATGTTAGACAATTTTTATAACTTCTTTTCTTAGAAGACACAATAATAAAAGACAACGTATACTTCCAAACATCTTTTTAAACATACCTAGAACTTTCACAATGTTCGTCGCAAGTTCTCCTTGACGCCACACAGGGACAGGTGTCTGCGCTACATCTGCAAATAAGCTTACATGAATATTTAAATTGATCAAGCTATATTCAATTTCTTTTGGAATAAAGGTTTCTTGTATTTATATAGATTCAATAGAATTATTTGAGTGCTGTTCGCGTAATTGTGCGCATATTTCAGTATTTCCAGAAATTTCAGAGCCATCCGAATGATATTTTCATTTAACAGTCCCATATCACTATTGAGTCGTACTTGTGTTTTACTTAACATTGTACCAAAAACTTCAATCATTACTAAATATCTAAAGTCAATCAAACCGAAATTGTTAGAACAAAAAAACCAAACTATGGAACAGAGTACTGACCAAATTTCAGTTATTTTGTCAAAGATATAGTTCTCCAATTAAAACAAAATTTATTTTAAACAAACCTGCTCTGAGTTGTGGAACAGTCGCAGCAGAAGTGGTTGGTGGTAGCCCTGCTCAGTTCACTGGTCATACCCACAATTCTAAATATTTTACATTATGTAATATGCATTTTTCAAACTGCATTTGAAAAAATCCAAAATAATAGTGTAGAGAGCTATTAACTGTGAACACAGATTAGAAAACAACATACTTTGACAAAAATATAGTTGAGAGAAAAATTAAGTGTTTTATGAGAATTAGTAATGAAGACTATAATTTGTGAGTGTTTGGAAAACGAAATATTCGTAACTATGGAGAAATTCACAATTACCAGCGGCCCAAGGGATGCACTCGTAAACAAAACAATCCAAATTGTGACTAATACTATGTTATACACTGTTAGATCCTTGAAGAGACTTTAGATTCTTATATTTCCGAATCTTAGCTCGAATTGAAACATTTCTTTCACGATGGTTTTTATAGTTGTTCAAGGAACTTTTGTGGTTCACAATAAATTCTATTACTTAATTACAAACTTCAGAAACATAAAGGAGTATAATTGTTTAACTAAATTAAAGGAATCACAGTATGCTCTGAAGCATTGATTGTCCGCCTACATTCGAGTGAAGACTTTAAAGGAGAACTATTGGTAAAAAACATTAGTTCTAGGGTTAAAGAAAAGAAAAATTTGTCTTCGCAAAAGGAATAAATCTACAAAGTATAATTGGAATACAAATTAAATGAAAATGAAATAGCTGAGAATTGTATGAATTCTTCATCATATTGGTTAACGCTAAACTATTGCATGTAGCTTTGGATGACGTATTGTTATACTAATAGATATTGAAATAATAGAAACAGCGATAAAACAAATACTGATCTAATTATAACGACTATTTTAACTCAAGATGGAATTGGAAACACAACTTAAACTTAGAATCATACAGCACGGTAAATAAAGCAAGACTGTTTTTAGTCACCGGAAGCGTGTGTTGTTTAGAGTTTTCGAAATTCAATTCACTTTGGCTACCTAAGAAATCATAATAATTCTCTTAAAATATATTGAATTACAAAAAAGACATATTATATTAATTCAATAATAAAATTAAAACTACTAAATAATTCGAAACTGACTTTATTAATGGTCGCTCGCTAACGTGTGTTAGAATAGCCTCATATGCACATTTCCCTTACACGGCGTGCTTGCTGCCACTGCTAGGCCGCTGCTATTCGATTTCGCGCGAATTGACAGCCAACTGTCGTCAAGGCATGCGACTTTCGCCAAATAAAAGATGTAATTATAAAAAAGCTTTCGCTATTAACCAAGTTTTAAGGCTTTCTTTTAAAAAGGAAAGTCTAATGAAAGGTTATAGTAATGTTAAATGTAATAAACGTGAAGGTTTTATTAACATTTATTGAATATTCCCGCTCATCCAGTGAAAACAGACAAAGTGAAGGAAAGTTTAAAAGATATGCTACATAAATATTATGGCTTTATATAAATGCCAGCATCCATCAAAATTGCTGCATAAAAGAAGGAAAACAGTTATACTAACCTGAAACATATCAGAAGTATAGGATTAATTAATTGTAGTTTGTTAATATGAGGGACAGTTACGAACAACTTTTGAAACAAGTTTAGTAGCAGAGAATAAGTAAAAAGCTACAATAACTTTCACTCAATTGAATACTTAAGAAAATTTTTTTTTTTGCTGTAAAATTAACACAGTTTTCATTCGTAAATGGTTTAGCAGTTTCTAGCCGATGCGTGCTATGTTCGATATGAATGAAATAACGAAGTTCTCACACATTTTTACTGCAAAAACTCTTCCAAAATCTAGCAACTAAAGGCTAAAATTTTGCGGGTCAGCGCGGGTTTTCTACCCTCTAACTAACAACCTGACTCAGAATAGATTCCGCTGGAAAATTCAATCCTTCAATAGACTACATGGATACGAAACCTTACTGACAACCAGTTGCCTCTTGCGTTAATTCGCCGGACCACCGGGCGAGCTCAGCGTCTCTTAAGCAGCTAAATAGAGGCGTAGTCGGCGTGTGGTCTCACAGCGACATTTATGGATGTATTACGTTGCAAGTGGCAAATGACCGCCAGAATATATAATAAGAAGATGGAAATAAAAATAAAGCAATGAATAGCGAAAGGTCTTTTAATAAACTATTGGTTATATGTAATCAATGAAGTTTAAAGTTTGTTTATTCATTTTGACGAAACACGAGATCAGAGATGTATGTAGCGAAGAAGTTGAGACGAGGGAACCAAAGGAAGTGGGACTTCATAGCACAACACTCAGGGAGTGGAGGCGGCGAATCAGAGCAAATTTGCAATCTCCTTAATTTTAAGGCGAACAAACTTAGAAATCTAAATTGTGCTTACATCAGTGAGTTCACAAAGACTCAAATTTTCAAGTTGTTTGGCTCAAAACGGGGACTTCGCTTATTGTTTATGTATTTACTAATTTAACCAAAGTTCTGACTAGTTACTAATTCGAGAAACATTTCAATTCAAAAACGAGGTATCGGCTAACTTTAGATTTTGAGAAGAAATAAAACTTTTATAAAATATATAAATTATTATTGATGAAAATTTAAATTATGAATTGTATCAGTAAAATGAAAGTGTAATGTAATTTGAGTAATAAATAAAGAAATCATATGGTTAGAGAGTGATATTCATTTCACCTGACTGATCATCTAACTGTAAGCAGCAACAACATTAGTAAAGCTTCAGTGATTAAAATAAGGCTTCTCATAAAATTATTCTAATGTTTATAAATAAATATAATTAAATATGAAATGAATTGGAAGAAGGAAAACCTTGCAAAACAGTTTTGAGTGGAAAAAGAACAAAGTTTAAGAGCAAACGCGGTCTGTTGAGTTGATTGAACTACTTTCCTTTTACTAGGCATTTTTTGAAACTTGTTTTAAATAGAATGTTAGTTAACCAAAAATAAGTAACTGCTCCACAAGAACAAACAAAATAGTTAAAATTAATATAAAATACCCAGTTGGCAGTTTCTATATTTGGCTTCAAGAGAGCAACATAAGAGTCGAACAAAATCGATGGAACATTTCATTTTCGCCCATTCATTCATTCGTTCGTCAGCACCTGCCAATTATAGTGAGGGCTGGCGACTGCGGGCAACCTCAAGAGTGGGCGGGGCAGCCCAGTCTGATGACGCCGTGAGGGGTTAGCAAAATATCCAGGGGCGCTCATTTGGCAAGCTGCCATCAGCTCCATTTGACCAAAGCAAAATGTAGTGGTCAATATCAGTGCAGATGCGCGTGGTGCGTCCGTGTTCTCCGGTTATGGAGTACTATTTCTCCGAACGCTCCCATATCAGGACGCTATTTCCTGCGGAGCGGGATGAAACATAGAGGCCTTGAAACGAGATTCATCTTCTCTCAGAAGAGGAAAACGAGTAAATGTGTGAAAGATGAGAAGGCAGCAAGGAGCCCAGTGAAGACAGAAAGAAGATTGAAATCCCGTCAATGCAAGCAGAGGGAATTGGAAATTGTAGTGTTTTAGAGAAATATTTGAATCAAAGAACTAAATATATAAAATAATTCATATTCATTTATAAAAGAATTGTAGAGCTCGTTATGGTGTACATGGGTTACACATTTGCTAATTTCTTCCAAGTTTGTTGATTCTTTTAAGCTAGTTTCATCCAAGACAATCCACGTGGTTGAGCTGACGATTTTTCATATTTTAAATTTAATAAAAAAGCAGAATTGTTTTCATAGTTTAATAGAATTATACTTAAAATAAGATAACTACATGTTGGCATGTTTTACAGAATGACAAACGGATCGTTACTAAAAAAGCCCTACCTTAATTTAAGTCTTTCTTAACTAAAACAATGTAGGATTGCATTGCTCATTGTTACATTTTCAATTCTCTCAAAAAGTTAACCACGATTAATTTCTGAACCTATATTTTATAAACTATTGGCAATAGTAAAGATGTCCTGTGAAGAACGAGTGAACATTATTATCAAGAACAATTTCTGCTTTTACAAACAGTAGAAACATTTGGGCAATACATCAAGAACGCCAGTATTCGGTAGTTTATTGAAAACGATCAAAACCAATACCATTTATTCAAGTTAAAAATTTAGAAATTACAATAGGGAGAAAATTGGTTCCGTCGACGTGCAACCAGACATTCCGAAATCGGGAACCTGGAAGATATATTGTTTAGATTGACCTGTGAATGTGGAATTAAGTCATTTGAGCAGTTCTCCCTGAACTACAGACATACCACTTGCATGAACTATAATTCTAAGAATCCTATGTACCCTATTTAATTTGAGTATTTACTAAAACTTATGTTACTTATACAACATATGCCAATCAACTTTGCCTCCCTTAGGATTGCGCCTTCTAAGGCAGAAGTAAAACTGCTTGTGAGAAAACTACTCAGAATTACGAAACTCACTGGAACTGTGAAGTAATACTGGTGATCCCTATAGTAACGTTCAAGTTTCAGTACGTCAAGTTTCACAGGGCATCCAACGGGTTGAGTAACTTCATTACAGGTTTTATATGTAGGAGTTGACATGTTATTGTCGTACCTGGAAAATTGAATGAGTGATATGTAAATTACGGCAAAGGTTGAACCAATAAAAAAGAATATAATAATTTAACCATATTTGACATGATCTATAATCTTGTAAAATTAAAGTTCTAAGCGATGTTTTCTGCTGATCATCAAGAAAGAACTCTACCAACCAATTTTCCACATTCGAAAACATTTCATTTCCTAAAAACATTCCAAAGGCGAATACTTTTAACTTAACAAAATAACCCAATTGAATGACCAATGAATGTTGTACAAAATTTCTTTAAGTTGAAATGATTTGAATTTCTGCGATCATTGGGATTCTTCAGTTATAACTTACCAAATCTCAATTCCATGGTGGTATGGATTCAACGGATTTGTAATGTCACACTCAGAGGGAAAGAAGAAAGACCAAAATCCTAGTGTTCTCTCGCAGAAGGGAAACTGAGTGATAGGATCCCAACCATGAACAATTCGGAAACTAAACAATGATAATACGAATAACTTCACATTTGAAAAAAGTAAGCCAGGATCGTTTTGAAACTAGCCGATGTTCACATTTTGGTCGCACAAAATTGCACACAACGCATAAGAATGTATTTTTCTAGCTGAAGCAGATTTCTATATTAATTATTTTCATCTTCATTCCAAATCTCGAAACCGCTGACATTTCCTTCTTCGTGTTCTAGAGATTAATGAGTTCTAGAGATTAAGATAGAGCTTTGATTAATAAATAATCTACAAAATATCCTGTTGATTATTGCTTGTATCTCTCATTTTGGAAATCTTGAAACATTTTGTTAATATATTTATAGTTGTCTGGTATAGTGTGATTCAAGATATGGAGTGTTACTTGCGTATTTTAGGGAAATTTTACGTATATTTTGAGTTTTCGAATACTTTCACAGCCATTGTCAATGAGATTCTGTTTTGAACAATCCATTATTACTCTCGAATCGGACTATAGTGCAGTTTTATACTTTACTTTAGTTACATTAGCATTTCCGTGAGACAATTCAGCTGTTTTGTGAATGTAGAACAGTCAGTTATTGCAGAACTGCACAAAATAGACAAATCGCACAAAACTAGCCGAGCCGAGCCGAGCCGAGACCAAGTTCGGTGCTTAGAAATTTGGCTCAACGGTGCGCACTATTTTTTCCAAACGAGCTGCCCATCTCTAATACTTACTGTTCTCCGAGTTTTCCATTAAAATTGTTTGCAAATTGAACACTACCGGTTCTTGGTTCTCCAAATGTGTATACTATTGTTTGTTCTGGTGGACAATACCCTAAATAGTCAATATCTTCATTAAACATTACCTATACTACTATACTAGCGCACTTCAAATTTGGGTTTCCAACAAATACAGCAAAGTTGTCAAACTAGTTAATTGTTCCTGATTTTAACAACTAAACACTTAACTTTTTAGGACAAGTTATAAGAATCAAATTGGAAATTGCATTGGCCATTGCAATTTCCGAGTTAGAAAATGCCGAATAAAAATTTAACAAATCATTCTTACCGATGAGAGCGCATCTTGCTGCGGCCAATGTTGCCATTGAACCACCAAGAGAGTGGCCGGAAAAGACAAAAGTGTAATCCTATAATAGAATATTATAGAGTGTAAATAATATAACGGTACAAGGTCCATGTTGGGTTAGACGATTTTTTTTTGATAATTTACATTTTATAAACTCTTATATAAACGTAATAGCCAAGGCACAGTAGCACAGTGGTGAGAAGATTCGCCTCATTATGTCGAATCCCCAAAAACAGAATCCTCCGCCCCTAGGCGCATAACACTGGAGTTTGCTCTTCCTAAGAGTTCTTCTTTCCGAAAAATTTGTGATTACAAGCTCGTCGAAAATGAATAAACGAGGAATATATCACTGGTATTGATTTTGATTACTCGTACCTTGTAGTTGGGATTTGCTATGTGAGGGACAAGCTTGGGCCATAGAAGAACATGAGCTTGTGCAAAGTAACCCATTACCTGAACATACTGTGTTGCTTACAACTGGGCAACTGGTATGGTTCACCTAATTATAATCTAAAACTGCATTCCTACAGAGTATGGCAGTAAAAACTTGAATCTGGGTGAAGACTACATTTTCAAATAAAACATAAATAAAACTTACCTTTCCCATACCATAGAATTCGGTTTGAGGCAGAAGACCTGACAAGAACTCGAGCAGCGCTTGATTCTGAAGAGAAGTATTTAGCTTTAAGTAAATGTAAGGAATATAGAGACAACAGTAACCCATAGTTAAACAGCAATAAATAAAAAGAATACCAAAAAATAATACAACATTGACAACTTACAAGCTTTCTGGTTCCGGAGAATATAAAATATAGTCGTTTCTCATCTGGCGATTCGGCTGAAATTATGATTTTCAGAATCAGATGCCATCATGATACTTCTAATAATTTGCTTCAGAAGTTTCGGACACATAAAAACATTTGTAAAAAGGTAATTTATAAGACAGTTTAAATAATAACCTCCTACGTACCTACATATCCATAACAAGTATGGTTTGCTGGATCACAAGGAACGCTGAACGATGAAAGAATGTGAAAGGAATTAGATTGGAACAACAAACTAAAATTAGTTTGTTACAGAATAAAATATAACTAATCTGGCCCAGTGGTTTGAAGTTTTGCCTCATAAGCAAGAGGTCGTTGGTTCGAATCCCCCCGGAAGAAATAATTCTTGCCAACACACTGTGTGTCAATTCGACCAGAACCATATTTGAAAGTCTTCTGTTTATATTCCAAAATCAGTCGTTCAGAAATGTTTCAGATTTTAATTTTAGTTAGTAAAAAAAATGTTTGTATAATCTCTTTACTCTTTAAACCATAGACATACCTGGCACAACTTTGCTGATTTGTACTGTTACCATAAGCTCCTGCAGATAATACTAGTAGTCTTCTAGCTTCAATATCGCTATAGGAATTAGAAACACCCAAAATAACAGGGCACCCCAAAAATAGGAGAAAAAGACCTAGAAACTGCATTTGACCAATAACAGTGTTAACAAAGAATCTGTTTTTTTAGTCAAACAACAAGCTTATGGTAATGGTAGAAGACTAATATATGTATGTTATTGAGCTGAATGCTTTTGAATATAAAATGATCTAACTAAACTGCAAATTGTAATATTGCATATCAATGAGATGTGGGTGGTGTTGAATGAAAGTTAAAAATTGTGGTTAACGAATGAAAGAATAACAAAGACAATGCATTTGTTGGATTTTTATAAGTATTTTAATATTGAAAATATGTGCCGCAGGGTAGAATATAGACAACATAATTTGTTATAACTGCTGAATTTTATTCATGGTAAAATTAGGCCTATACGATATGCCTACTAATATATACATTTTCACTATCAGTCCTACAAATACTCTATTACGGGGCTCCGCACGACCGGTCGTGAATTTTTGAAAAGTCGGTTGCGACCGGTCGTAAATAAGGGCGGGAAATTCAAACATGTGCTTTTTCTAAAGTAGTCTCAATTTTTCGACGGGCCTATTCCGAATTTGAATTTTCTATTCAAAACAAACAGGCATGAAATTGACTGTGAATAGTGTTTGAAGCTTTGTCTCAAAATAAACTATTTTTTCAATAAACTCTGAAAAGGGACAGCGTTCTGTGGTTTTTACATTTCATGAACTGCTAGCAATTAGGAAAAGTTTTTTGAGGAAATGAAACGTTTCATAGTTTTAGTTATGGTATGATGTAGGCTTCATAATAAATGGCAAACCCTAAGTCATATTTTTAGCAAAAAGCATCTCCATAAATGAACTATTTTACTATTCAGAATAAATCAAAATACAAAATGATTTTCTGTATTGTTTGAAGCTCAGTATAAAATGAAGTCTTTAGAAACATATAATTAAGTTGTTTTTTTTTGAGCTTTTTGGCGACAAAAAAAATAACTTATGCTTCAAACAACCACCATATAACTATGAAAAATAAATAATAACCACCGGTTATAGTGGCACTAGGTTAGCTCAATAGATCGCACACTTTAATTTTCAACTTTTACAACTGTGAAACCTCCTTTTTAAAACCCAATTGTTAACTGTCTCTGCTTTCTCATTTTCTAACCAACAAACAGAGATTCTCTCGTCCTTGTGGCAATCCCATCCGTTATACGCTGCAACACAACTGGTGGTTATATAAGGCTTTCCTAAACATTTCATATCGGTGGCGCTTCGCTTTCGGCTAGATGATCTCAACCCATTGTGTTTCGCAGAACTTTAGTCTTCCCAGTCTCATTCGACAGTCACTCGATGCGCTTGTAATAAGTCTGCTCGATAGATGACGTCAACAGATGTAGGAAACTACAGGTCAAAAACCAGGAAATGCTACCCAAATCAATCAAACGACTAAAAAGCGCCACCAAAAGGACGAGGTCCGATATTTTTGCATTTTTGATGCAGTCTTTAGGTAATAATAGAAATAACTCAAATACTGTCGATATAATTTGGTCATTTTTGTTATTTTCACAAAGATGAAGTTTCAAATTTGCTTCTATTGAGAATTCTAAAGAATACTTAAAACATTTTTAGAGTTAAAGCTTGAACAAAGTAAAAATACCTTTTCAAGACCGCGGCACTATGAGATGTGGGTGGTGTTGAATGAAAGTTAAAAATTGTGGTTAACGAATGAAAGAATAACAAAGACAATGCATTTG
>JAQGAV010001016.1:0-24354 GCA_034691345.1 Phasmarhabditis papillosa | reverse complement strand
TATGTCTCTGACCTGCGCATCAACTTAGCCCGCGAATATTCAAATACTTATTTTGCAAGCAAAATGGAGCTCAAATTAACATTGCTTTCAATAATTCAGAACAGTTATACCTCACGAATGCACTATTACTAATTGTGCTCTACAGGACCAGTTTGGTATAAAAGACTGAGCCCGCATCTCTACAGTTAATAGATAGATAACAATAGATAACAGATCCTACTATGTTATTGTTTTATTTTTTCTGTTCTTATGTTTTATGTATATAAAGTTTAATTACCCAAGGATTGAGATTATCTCCGAAAACCCCTGTGGCAGGGCAGTTTAGAGCATCTGAACCAGCCTCAAACTTGTTTACCAGTAAGTAATCTTTACAAATTACACTTCTAAAAAATAATACTTATTGTTAGATTCCGGAAGTTGAAAACAAGAAATTCAATTATTCGAAAAACAAGGTTACTATTTGCAAACACTGAAACCTCGTAACTAAATGTTACAGCAGAACTTATAGACCAGATGTTGCTGACATATCAGTAGTGATCAGTATTAATCTGATTTGCTTAACTAGCATAAAAAACTGTCAATCGCCTTTCAACATAAGTTTGTTTAATGCTTATTTATCACTAGCAAAAACATTTCATGAATTATAACGAATAAAAATGGTCAAAATGAGAACAACTTTTGCGTATTCCGTATACATGAACGTTTCACATCCAAATTTACCCAATTAGTTAGTGCATTGTTCTATTTGGATAACAGTTTTTGCTTACATAAGTATTAAAACCCTGGCACAGAATCTTTTTTCTCGACATCATAGATCTTATTTTCGCCAGCCTGCACCCAGGAGTGATCTTTTGATCATCCTGCCGCGTTGCGTTCCATTTTATTTGAAACGGCGTCAAACTACAAATTGATCACAAATGGACCAGAATAACAGACTATTTATAGATTCTGTTAACTTCTTTGTGAAACCAGCAAAAGACGTAACATCATATAGAAGACGTTACTGCCTATTCTATGATTGAAATATTACATATACGAACAAAGGTTTATTACAATGTAGTACAATATATAAGTTACAAAACAAGTTGAATCAATTAGGAACACCTTAACGACCGTGCACCCTAAGACTGATTGTTAGAAAGGAACCGTCTCTGCTCAGCAGATTCCGGAATGAATTGCCGAAGCCCTGCCTCGAAGAAATCTACTATTATATTGATACGAGTGATAGAGGAAAAAATCCTTTAAATATTATATGAAGAAAATTAATTGTGTAATCACATTCGGTTTACTTAATAAACATTGTCTCGTAACCTTGAAAAATCAAGTGTAACAATATTATAGTTGGATTCAAACTTAATACCGCCATGTTAATAAAATTGGGGTTGCAGGAGTGTTGTAATATGGTGTTTGAGTAAGACAATGCGAAAGCAAGTTTGCAATCTGTTGATATTGCGCGCTACAATGTAATCAGGCGAAGGGTTAAAAATGATGAAATACGCAGCCTACAGCGCGGTATTACTTTTGAATCTGACTGTAGTTGAACCTTAAATGCTATCTACCGAGACATCCATAACTCTTTCTTTTATTTTCAGCATTCTTTTAAAAAGTAGCCTAAGCTGTTTTCGAAAATTATAGTCGCATATAATATAAATAACCGGATGAAGACTAGAGTTCGAGATATTTATAAATACATCGAGAAAGAAATATAGAGCATCTTTCCGTTTTCCAGTTATGTTAATGGTCGTAAGTACAAAATAGTTTAGATTCATAATGACTAATAGTAACCATGTTATCACACTCTGAAATATAAGTCAATAAAATGCTAGAGTATTTTTAGGGCTGGAAATTTGACGGGATGGCCGGGCCGGCCCGTTTCTCAAATACAGATAAAACGCATAACGTCGTCTACTGTAGGGACAATTCTTATGAAAAAATCGAATGATTTAAGTTAATATTTTGATAATAGTATTCATAAACACAAATAGGTGAAGATTGTTGCACTCTTCATTGTCAATGCCGAAAAATAGCACTGAAAACTAACTTTTCTGAAAACATCAGTTAAAAAGTCTGAAATAGAGTAGGGCCGGACGGGCCGGGCCAGAGCCGAAAATTTGAGAAACAGGCCGGACTTTTCCCAGTCCTGCATATTTGGTATTTATTACAACTGTTTCCAAACCTTAGATGTAAGCGCAAATTTCAAAACGAAAGGGAACTTCTGAGCTACTGTGAATTCTATTTATTTGTATTACTTTTTGGTGCTACACTAAAATCAAAATCAAAACAGGTTTAAAGTGTATTCCAGAAACATTTAATTTTCTAAAGTTTACCTGTACAGTAATTCTAATCTCCAGCGCTACTTTCCTATTCCTAATCGAATTGGCTGTTCGCATAGATTTAATTTGTTTGTGAATTGAACAAATGGTTGCAAGATATAGAGGTAGAATTACAATTGGTATTATAAAACTAACTATAATACACATATTCTGAAAAGAGGTGATATGATGACTATCTTTACTAGTATATATATTAGTCCGAATTTGAGCGGTACTTCAGTGACCGCAGAGCACTGTGGTATACACAAACTTGCGCAATTGCGTATCCGTCTTTTTTCTAGACATTATACAAAATAAAACTAGTACAGTAATATTTTTCTGATATCAAACAAAAAAATTGCGCATCGAACCATGTAATGGTTTTCCAATTTTGCCACAAAACGAGCGATATTGCAAACATTTCACAACACCGCGCACTGCAGTCTTCTTTTTGTTATGGACTATAATAAGAACAATTATCTCATATTCTTCATAGCGCCTAGCTTATCGAAAAATAAGTTTTCTAGATCTGGAAACTTCCGAAGGTGTGCAATTCTGAACTATGAAGAAAATTGTAACAACTGTTTCCGCGATTTTGATCTATTTGATAATTTTGAAGATAAATAATAGAAAGAAAACACACCTCAAATAAGAATTTGTTAAAATGATCAAGTTTGTTCTTGGGTATCGCATAGAAGTAAAATAACTTTCTAATATGAACCCATTCACTATAAAACAGTTCGCCTATATACAAATATATATTTACTATCCAAACTGATAAAAGTATTGAGCTGAAAATAATCGTTTTATCAGTAATGCTATGGTAATGAGTAAACAGAACCTACGATATACTTGAATAAAAAAGTATAGGCACGATCAAGTTTCATTCGTTTCTTTATGGTCGGCGGACTAATTGCTTACAGCTATAGGTCTAACAATTTAGAATTAGAGCACAGAAACGTTCTAATTGTGCTGCAAATTGTGTATTTTACGCACGTAGTTTAAAGCCTTTCTGGCAAGTTCTACGCCAGGTCGGGTCCCGCCACGAAACGCCTGCATACCGTATCGCGCCCCATGGCAAGAATGGACAATCAATGCAGGCTGGCCCAAATTCTCTTCAGTTCACACTTTGTGTGTCTTCAAGTGCGTTACGTCTCGTGATACGTACGTTATGTTCGTTTATCTTTGATCGGGTTTATTATATTATACTAACGTTTCTTGTATTGTAGTTTGTTCTTCTAACCTTCTACATAAATCTCTTAACTCTTTCTCTCTTTTACATTATTGTCGGGACCTTAGATCGAAACTTGTGATTAGCTCTACCCTCTGAACCACCGGGGCAAAGGAAATATACAATCGACGAGATAGGTTTGGTTTGACCCTATTTGAGGGGTTAAATTACACTTATTTCGCCGAATACAGATGCTTACTTATCCCATTTTGTGCATACAAATACAAATGTTAGAGAGAATTCGTCTCTACTGAGAATAGAATAGGATAAAATAGAAAATAAAAATAGAATTTATTAGTGAATAAATAAATGTTCCTGACTTTATGGCCGAAACCCTGCCGCATTATTCTGATACCAGTCAAGCAGTAAAAAAACCATTTTTTCAAATTCTACAAATCTTTATTATTTGTAAAACTTTGTATTATATGCGACAATATAAAAGAAATAATTGAGGTATGGTAGGTTATTTCTGTAAAAACATAATTTCACAACTTTGTAAGAGAAAAGTTGCAAGACCCGTAGTGCTGTCGAATCAATATAGCATTCGTCACAGAAGTCAAAGTATCACGTCCTAGAATGAAAAAAATCAAACTATTCACAGTTGTTGAACAAATCATAGGTTTTCAATTTAAAGGCGCGGTACACTCATAAATTTCTAGTCTATTTTGATGTTGCAATCGATGGTGGTAAAACTGAGTCGAAATAATTAGATCGAATTTTTTTCGATCATTTTATGCCGAGTTCTAATTAAATTACAGCCACCCTGCACTAAGGTTCGAATGGAGGCGTATTCCAGTGGCAGTAGTATAGAAACGCCCGGGTGGGTACCCGGGCAGTTTTTGGCTGCCCGGGCAATTTTGGATTGTTGCCCAATAAAATGAATTTCGAAAATCTAAAAACATTTCTACCGTTATCTGGGCCAAAAACAATGAATCTCATGAATAATTTTCTGAATTTTGAACACTTTACATAATTTCATGCTGTTTTTCATACATTTACTTTTCAAAAAATGTAAAATTATTTGCTTGAACTACAGTCAGCGTCGATAGTAAGAATGGAGTGTCACCTGCGTATTTCTAGGATTTCTCACACCACACCTGCATGCAAATTGCACGCGCGTTCTTGCAAAGTAAAATATTGAACGGAGAGTAGCCGCCATATGCTGGCGCGGTGCTCGCAAAAGGGGCTCAGACGAGCGTTTAATTCTTTACACTCCATCGTTACTCTTGGCTCTTACTATATTAACCTTGAGCTTATATAAAAGATATATCGATCCGGGTCCAGATGTAGTATGTTTTTACTTCTTAAACAGTACTTTTGATTTTGAATTGAGTTTAAAGATTTTGGAATATATATTAATTAGCACCCACCTTCTCTTGTACAAAGGCTTGCTTGATTTGATTGGCAATATCAAGGGAATTTTGGGGTTCCCAATTCCATGGTATACTGTAGGGAGTGTAGGATGCGTTCAGTGGGAAAACGTTGTTCCCTAAAAAGCGTTTGATTCCAATATCTTGTCTTGAATGTGTAACAGCGATTCAATTTTTCAAATCAAAACAATTATGTGTTTCGAAACTTCTGTGAGCACCGCGAGCTTATGTAATTCTTGTAGTTGTTAGGGCCTAGGGGCGTGGTGGCCCAATGGTTATAAGCTTTTCCTCATAAGCTAGAGGTCCATGGTTTGAATCCACCCCAGAAGAAAGAATTGTTGCAAATTTGTTCTGATTCGCCGCCTCCACTCCCTGGGGGTTGTGCTATGAAGTCCCAATTCCTATGGTTCCCTCGTCTCATTTCTTCGCTCCAAACATCTGTGATCTCGTGTTTTGAAAAACAAATAAACAAATTTATACACTTTTTTAAAAGTTTTCATTGCACTCAGACTAACCATTCAATCCAACTGCAAAAGTTTGATCAAAGAGATCGTAATTTGTGAACTCAGCCCCGGTTATATCAGTCCTGAAACGATAACATTAAGCAGCAGGAATTAGTCTTATTTTCTCAAAGCCTTATCGGGAACGAGTATTTGTGTAACCGGTTTTAAGCAATGTTTCTTTTTTTCAATTGTGTAATGGTATTATTATTTTTTATTATTAATATAGGGGGTTAACATGCCCTATAAAGGTCCTCTCTCCTCCTTCCAGTCAACCTCTCATTTTATCGTACTCTCTTTTAGTACTTTACACCTTGCTAGTAATTAAATATTTCAAACAATCAAAAACCTGGACTTTTTCACAGTTACAAGGATTTTTAGTCTTGTGTACTTACATGGCTGTCATAAATAAGAAGCATCTATTGGGAGGAGTGAAGTTTGTCAAAGCGTTAAGTACATCTATCGTTCTATAATTAATATATAATATAAAGATAGAACTTGTAATTTCAAAACATAATAATCTTAGTTAAATACGATTGGCTATAAATAATATCAACTAAATGAGATAGTACGGAAGGAGGAAGAACATAATGGTGGAATCAGGACTTGGAAGAAACGGGCTGGACCGGGTTTTCCGTTAGAAACGGTATTTTAATGAAAAATCTACTGATTTAGGTTAATATTTTGATAATAGTATTCATAAACTTAAATCGGTAAAGATTGTTGCAATCTTTATTGTTAATACCGAAACAAAGCACTGAAAACTAACTTTTTTGAGGAATGTGCGCTTAAAAATATAAAAAAGACTAGGGCCGGACCGGCCGACCTTTTCCCAGTCCTGAGCAGAAACTTTCTAAACTAGAATACTTACCCTGCCATATCTGTCCAAAACTGCCGCGGAAGTTCGGGATTTCGGTATTGTTGTAAAAAGTCGGTGTGAAAGTCATTTTTACTATCCATATCCTTAAAATCCTCCTCGTCCGCCGTGGACGACGAAGTGGAAGGTCCAAAAAAGTTGAGACTAGCCTTGAAATCAATAGTTTGATCATCAAACAGTGTGTCAACCACACTTTGAATGAGATCCATTTCCTGGAAATATTCAGTCATATCAATTTTCCATAGTCAATATACCTTCAGACTTTCGGCATCACCATCGATTGCAGTTTGAAAATCACCAATGATAATGCAATTTATGGGAACCGGAGGAGCTGAAACATTACAATTTTCCTATTATGAAGAATGTTTCAACTGCTGTCGTATGAAATCTTAGATGATACTTTCATTACAAACTTGGCTAGAAACATTTTTCTTATATAGTCAGCGCCAAGAGTAATGATGGAGTGTTATGAATTCAACACTCGTCTGAGCCCCTTTTGCAAGCACCGCGCTAGCATCTGGCGGCTACTCTCCGTTCAGTATTGTACTTTGCAAGTACGAGCGTGCAATTTGTCTGCAGGTGCGGTGTTAAAAATCCTAAAAGTAAACTCCATTATTAATCTTGGCACTGATTACAGACTGCTTCATTTTCATTACTTAAGACTCCAGTAAACGTTTGCATTTCTTTTTTTGTTAACAAAACCCAAACTAAAAAGACACTAGTTCAACGTAAATGTGCTGAATGAAACTGATATTTGCAAATATTAAAATGAGTTTCTTCTCTACTAACCTGGCGTGGTGCTTCCTGGAAGATCGGTGGTGATGGTATTCGTGTTTAGGGACACGGATGTTGTTCCACTATTAGTACTTCCAGTTACCGTTGATCCCGTTACTGTAGACATAGTCTGAGTCGATGCTGAGCTTGCAGCAACTGTTGAGCTACCAGTAATTCCAGTCACAGTAGTTTGCTCTGATGTAGACATTGTAGAACCCGCAGCATTCGTCGAACCAGAACTGGATGCTACCGTCGAGCCTGAAACACTAGTTACCGAACTTTGCGTTATTGTAGAACCGGGTGTATTTGTGGATCCAAAACTTGTTGGCACTGTCGAGCTTCCTGTTACTCCTGTTACTGAACTTTGCGTTATTGTAGAACCGGGCGTATTTGTGGATCCAGAAATGGTAGAAGTAAATGTTACAGATCTTAGCATAGAAGTACTACCAGTGTTTGTAGTTGGAGCTTGTGAAGAAGCAGTGAAAGTGCTGTCGCTTGATGCAGATGTCGTGCTGCCTATCGTCGGGGTTGTTAGAAGTGAACTTCCAGATGAAGCGGACTGGGTAGAACCTGTTACAGTGCTACCAGGTAGGCTGGTTGCAGTTGCCGCAGTGGACGACCAAGTACCAGTAACTGATGTTGGTCCGGAATTATCAGTCGGCGATGTGGAGCCAGACAAGCTTGAAGATACACCAGAAACGGTCGAACCGGTGGTTACAACTGGGTTGGTCACTGTTACTGGTAGCGAGGTTGTCCCTAACGATTGATCTGTGGGTGACGAACCCATCGAGCTAGATGTTCCAGAAACGGTTGAACCAGTACTTCCGGTGACAATTGAATCTGTAATTGTAGCTAAACTACTTGAGATTGACTGTTCAGTACTAGGGACGGTGCTTTGTGTTTGAGAAGTGACAGCGATAATAGTTGTGTCAATTGTTGCAGAATTAGTAAATCCTGTCTGGCTACTCGAAGAAGGGATAGGTTCTGTAGAAGTGTATGTTTGGGCAGTACCGGTAGTGCTGTATTGAGTTGAACTCGTTCCAGGTAGGGTAATTGTGCTGAGTACGGTGCTTTGTGTTCCAGAAGGAAAACTAGTACCGGTGCTAAGTGAGGTGCTGGGTATTGTATATGTGCTAGGTGTGTAACTAAATGTTTCAAGTGTGCTTAAAGTGTTTGGTGAGGTAGGTGTTATTGTAGCCGTGTTTGTAGTGGTTAGAGACGATTCTGTGCTGAGTGCATTGTCGCTTGTACCTGTATTCTGAGGGGCAGTCGATGCAGTGGATCCCTGAGTAGCTGGACTAGTGTTCATACTAGGAACTGGACTAGTTGCAGGAGTTCCAGACCCTAGGGTGGTCGATCCAATTGACGCTTCTGAAGAGCTGGACCCAGAGGACACCTCGGTAATTCCGGTTGGGGAAACATTTGGTCCAGTGTTTGCAGTGACTGTCATGATTGGGGAGCTTGTGGCCAAAGTGTCTGGACTAGCATCGGTCACAATAACTGTGCTATAACTTAAGACTGGAGATACTGAACTGTCGTCGGTGCTCTGCTTGGGTGTTGATGATACAATTGAAGTTGTGGGCGTGTTTGCAGTACTCGTTTCAGGCGGAATAACATTGCTAGTAACCGTCACAATTGGAGTTTCAGTTGCCGCGGTTGCAGTTACTATTGGCTGAATTCTAGTAGTCGCGGTAGAGGTTGCGATGGGGGGAGCTAGAAAGCAAATGTTTTAAGATAATAAGGAAGAATGTTTGGTGTGTTTTTTCAATATTATCTTCGAAAACTAAACATATACATTCGGCGGACAAATGCTGAGCAATTTAAAGGTCTGAGTTCTAAATTTAAAACGCGCAAAGTTGTCATATTCACTAATATAGTTTATTTTTCCAGAGAAATAAATTAGATGTGCTGTTTTACATTGCATCTTTGACTATTCCGCGTTTCTGCGCGACATTGCCCGGCCGCGCTCGAATAAAATTTGCAGTTCGTACCGTATACCCTTGCATAAGACTTTGCAACCGACTATAGCGAAATAGGAAAAGTAATTCAAGAATAATCATTTTAATCAATAATTACCTTTAGTTGTAGACACCGACTTCGTTGTAGTTGTTGTAGAAGTCGCTGTAGTAGCACCAGGCACTGAAAATTGGATTGTTGCAAAAACATATTAGTTTTTGCAAAAACTTTATAATTATAAAAATTATCACTTAAATAAGTTAGTTAGTTTATTAGATAAAGGGTTAAGGACTCAATTCAATCAAAAAGGATTATGAAAAGTGAATTAATGTTCAGTCAAAACAGTTATCAAAACAAAACAATGTGTTGGGTAAATATCTACTAAACTGATTTGCTAATTAACAGGTTAGGTCACTTAGAAGTGGTTATCCGGGCAGGCCTTCTCGGCCCTGTACGGCCTGATATTTTTGAGCCCAGTCCGGGCCGGGCCGGAATGTCGAAATCTAGGCCGGGCCTGACCGGGCCGGGGTAGGCCGGTTCTCAAGGCGGATCCTGGTTCTCCAGGAATTAATAAGCAACCCGGCCGGGCCTGATATTTTTGGGTACAGCCCGAACCGGATTGTCGAAAACTAGGCCGGGCCGGCCGGATAACAACCTGAAAATTCACCCAAACCATTCATTGTAATACTTTCAATTCTAACGCTCAGAAGATCTCTTCCGTGGAAAATTTGTAAATTTTAGCGAAACTCACCAACAGCATTCGCAATTAGCAGCCACGGCTGTGCCACTTCGTTTCCTATCAGGGTGGCATTTGTCGTCGTAGGAATTCCATATAATGTATATAGATTCGGAGTTGCATCGTTGCCACCGTAAACTACGGGCTGCGACATTTGAGCGACTATTGAGCCGAACACCTTGTTGTTAGCCGAGTTTGCACTAGAAGTTTTTGAAATAATGAAATTTATTGTAAAGTAAATGTTTTAATTTATGATGTGCAGATTAATGAATGCGAATTGCAATGTGTTAATTGTTTGGTGAAATAGGTGAAGCAGAAAACAAAACTGGATAATGAGAACCGTGGGAATGGAATCTGTTTGGAAGGCGATCGTAAGACGTCAGTTCAGAATGGTTGTGTTTTCGGGGTGTCTTTACTACTTTAACCAAAGAAATACTCTCTTTTTGCACATAGCAATGTTTTATGTTGGGTTTTTGTATAGTCCGCGCCAAGAGTAATTATGGATTGTAATGAATTGAATGCAAAACATTTAGTCATTGTACATTGTATACAAAGAGGAGATTGGCAACACCTCTTGGTCCAATCTCCTTCCGGAGGTGTTAAAAATTCTATAAATACGCCAGTGACACTCCATTGTTATTCTCGACGCTGACTATTGCTCAAGCATATAATTTTAGCATTGTTTGGAAAAGTAAATGTTTCAATTATGTTTCTAATATTACTCAGCATAGAATAATAGTACGTCGTTAAAAGAAACAAGTTTTGTTGTTCTAATTATCGTTAAATAAAACTAGCAAACTAACCTATTATAGTCATAACAAGGCGCCAGATATAGAAATTGATTAACATAATTTGAAACGGGATTATTCCGATAGTAGTCGGCAACTCTAAACAAACAATAGATATAGTCCTCTCCAAGAGTAAAGAAGTTCAGTTTCAGGCGTATATTTTCGATTTTCTCCACCGCACCTGCCGGCAAAGTGCGCGCGCGGTTCTGGCAACTGCAACGTTGGCTGCAAAGCATTCGCAGATTGCTCGCGTTATGTTTGCAAAACAAGCTCATACACAAATAGATTTCTTAACACGGCCTATATATTCTTGAAATCGACTATATGATGTTGTTGGTAAAATAATAAAGTGGCATTCAGGAAGTATGCCAAATTTCAATCTAATTAAACTATAACATATATAGTTCATCTCAAGACCTAGGTTTCCAGCGCGGTATCACGAGTGGGGCGCAGTGTTATATAAAATGAATGTAAAATCGGTCGACGTGGTGCGTTTTCTCCAAAAGTACATTTATGTTTTATAACACGGCGCCCCGCTGGTGTTACCGCGCTGGAAACCTAGGTCTTGAGATGAACTATAGTATTCATTCTTTCCACTATAACATATCAGCTATACAAAAAAAAAGATAAAAGTAGTTTGACCGAAGTGTCCTTCCATAACAATATGTTATAAATTGCTCATCACTTGAGGTTTGTGAGAAAATATAATGTTTCACGTAAAACCGCAACTTACAGAGTATTGTTAACATCTCCGGATTCTAAATACACTCTATTTATCTTGTTAATTGCCTCAGAAGCTTCAAGGACATCAGAGGATGAAACGCTATTAATAAAGTAAACCACCCTGTACTGAACATCTTTACCGCTCTGAGCGTTAATTGTATTGATTGAGTTGACCGCCGTGGCTTTATTCTAAAGACATTCGTGTTAGAGAATTTTTCGAAACATTTAATTTCTGCAAGACGTATGATATGCAGGGCTGCGCATGGGCCGGACCTGCCTAGCCCGGCTTCGCCCGGCTCCGCCCCCTCAAAATCTCGTCCCGGCCCGGCCTTTAAAATACGCAGCACTGATGTACAAACCAAGTTAAACTTCGAATAGATCGCATAAAATATTAGGTTAAGTGAAACATTTCTCTTAAGTACAAATTTTCTCACAATAGGCATAATTCGTTTTACTATTTTGTCAGAATCGTTTCCGAAAGAGTATTAATTGTTTCTAGAAAGTTACCTGCTCGTAATTGCAAGAGTTCTCATCATCCCGTTTGAATCGTCGTTTCGCATTTGAAGGTACCGTATTTGAATTTGAAAGTGCGATGGTGAGCACTTTTGTGGGGTCTGTAAAGAAAATGATATTTTTGGGGCCCAATGGCCGTAGTATAGAAACGCCCGGGTGGGTGCCCGGGCAGTTTTTGGATGCCCGAGCAGTCGAGAATTGTTGCCAGGGCAGGCACTGCCTCGCCACCCACCCATGGCGTTTATCTATACTACGGCCACAGAAAGTTTCCTTTCTGTGGCCGTAGTATAGAAACGAAACTCAATTTAAGTTATCCAAAAGTGTAGAGAAATCTCTTCACTTTTGAACAAAAGCTATCAAAACTGTCAAGAAGGTTGCGGACCCATATGTTCGCAGTAGTATTATACTGTTCCTCAAGAGTAAAGAGACTGAGTCTTCAGCGTATTTCTACGAGAAAGTTCCTTATTTAGCAAACTTTACAAGCATAAGGTTTGCGGAATGGGCCTATAATTTGTCTTTGTGACTTTACATTTCAACAGGCTCCTAATCAGGGCTGAGAATTTCACCTCCCGGGCCGGGGCCGAAAATTCAAAAAGTCGGCCCGCGCAAGGACAAATCGACTGATTTAGGCCTATATTCAGATAAACAGTATCCCCAAAAACACTTCGTGTTTTTTGTCTTCGTGGTTAATGCCGAAAAATAGCACTGCAAACTAACTTTTTTGAACAATATACGCAAAAGTGAGAAATAGACTTGGGCCGGGCAGAGCCGGGTCTACTTTTTGGGAAATCAGTTCGGGCCGGGCTGGATGGGTGCCAATAATTTGAGAAACAGGCCGGCCCCGCCGGGATTTTCCCAGTCCTTTTCCCAATAACCTATTTCTGCACAATCTTGTTTTTCGCTCAAATAAAACCGTTTAATAGTTAACTAGTAACACCTTAATGCTTCTAGAGTATCAAATAGAAAATAACTTCATTAACTTCCAGTTTTCAGTAATCTTTTTACTAACAAAGTCCCCCTTTTTTTGAGCAATGCTCTAGTTCCTGTTATTTGGCAACTATCCATAAACGATAAGCAACGCGTGACGACTGATAACCAACATCTATGTGCACCGCCAAATCAATTAAAACACTTCGAAAATCGATATTTGCGATTGAAACATTTGAAAACGACAAAATAACTTACAAATTGTTGGTTGTGGTCCAATAGTAAGGGCGACGGTGAGAATTACTCCAATAAAGAGTAGTACCAGAGCCAGCAGGCCCACCACTAGGACGATGCCACTTTTGCGGCTCAACGGGGCCGCCATTTAGGTCGGATATACCTGGAAAGCAAATGTTTCAAGTTTTTTTGTGAGTAGGCAGCACTACCCAGGGTAATTAAGAACCGGCCCGGCTTGAAATTTTGAAACCCAGGCCGGGCCGGGCCGGCCTGATAACCGTAAAATAGTGAGTCAGAACTAATGAACAAATGCATGTTATTTGAAGAATATAGATACAAGCGGGGTGCAGTGTTGTAAAGAAGAAATGTAAAATCGGTCGGCGTGGTGCGTTTTCTCCAAAAGTACATATATTTTTATAACAAAGCGCCCGCTTGTGATACCGCGCTGGAAACCTACGTCTTGAGATGGCCTATAAAATGAAAGGCTTAGATTAAGACGTTTGGAATATTTCATCCTATATTTCAGAATCGTTTAACCTGATGAACAGATTTGAAAATGACAATGTCGTGTCAAAGTTTTCTGAACTTAACCGACATAGTTACGGAATTTTACGAAATTTAAATGTTTCAAGACATATTAAAAGCTGATTCACATTCTTTTAGGGTACAAAAGTTGCAAAAAAGATTAGATGCTGAATTTCGTAACTGAAAATAGAACATAAAAGATAAGACCCGGAACAAAAGTGCGTTCGTCAGCGGTAACACATCATTTTTCTAGTGAAACATTTGGTTTTTGTAAAAATTTGCTGATATTTTAAACGTTAAAATCCATAAGTGGCATAGTAGGCCCATGATAAGCATTTCTATGCCCATATAAAATGCTCGCTTTTGGCTCGTAAAACTTCTAATTACCCAATAGACGAAGAAAATGAAATTAAAGGCTAAGGAAAAAGGTGTAACCTGCAAATTTCGGGCTGATAGTGATGATTCTATTAGTAATTTGAGTATCTGATGTTAGGGAGCTAATATTTAAGTGTTTTTAAATATAAAAGTACATGTTCCTTCTGGGGACCTCTCATCGGACCGTGCCTAGCCTTGTTAAAAATCGACGGCCCTGCCCGGGCCGATCGGTACGAAGAGTCTACATGACGCTAAAAAGTCACTATTATTGTGAACTCAGGTTTTGAAGCGTGGGTTGAGGGTTCAACTCCTCCCCTGAGCATTTAGTTTTGCTATTTTATGATGTTATCGTAGTAATCAAACACTATATGAAAAGTAAATTTTCGGTTTTGCCAGTGCAGCTGTTTTGTAGAACAGTTGGTGGATATAATATAGAGTTTAGAGGTGCCTTCGTTATGGAACTCTTGTGTGTGTAATTTGTGAGAGTCTTCTACGGCAACCTCTCGAGGGGCCAGCTCCGGTGAGGCCCGGCCTCGAAAAACATCAAGCAGGGACGATATAGAAATTTAAAAAACACTTATCCCATTGAAAATGCAAGTTAAGTTAATTATTAGCATCCACACTCGGCAGGCCTTACTTAAGAGGTCTAGTACGAAGTTTGTTAAAATCATAATTACTTTATTCAACTATAAAAGCTTGTTTAATCTGGTTAACAATAGCGGTTGCATCATCTTGCTGCCATTGCCATTGTGGTATTAGTGTACTGTAGTTAGCATTAAGGGGAAATGCTGTGTTACCTAAAATATGCAAATCTAACAGCGCTGATTTCAGTCAAATACCGGTAGACCGGTATATGTGTAGAGATAAATTTGAAAAAAAAACCCATTATTTCTGTATATAGTCTGTTTCAAAACTTAGACTGATGCCTCCACTGCCTCCGGAACCCCCCCCCCCCGGTTTGTAGTTAACGTGCCACGATGACGGGCTTCTATTTCAGAAGTGCAATTTTACTTGGGCAAAATAGCTCTTTCTCTTATAAAGTCGGTTATAGCGGCATGTTTACTAGAAACGGCGCTTGCAGTCTAGGTTTTAAAACGGACCATACCTGTATACCGAAATTTAAAATATACCGGTATACTGTCTTATCGTACCGTACCGTTTACATCATCTATATTTTCAAGATTTAAGTTTCTCGCGAATTATACTGGGGAGCAGCGGAATTCCATAAAACCCAAATGGAGAATTGGTGGATTGAGAGCTATTTCTTTAAGAGAACATGTATTTTAGTCTAACACCGCATCAGGGCTGAGAAAAGGCCGGCCCTGGCCGGTCCTAGTCTATTTCAAAATTTTGAGCGGACATTGTTCAAAAAAGTTAGTTTTTCATATTTTTTCATGAAAATTGACTTACCATTAAGCCCTACTGCTATTATAGAATCGAAGATCTTATAGTTTGTAAACTCTACACCAGTGATATCAGTCCTAAAATATTATAAGCTTAAAAATGGTTGAAACTAATGTAGATTATAAACAAACTAAATGTTTCTGAAAACTTTTACACAACGCTAATAATTTTAAATAACTCACATAGCCGAGAAAAGTACAAAACATCTATTCTTGCTGCTAAATGTCTCGATAGCGTTAAGAAGTGGAATGAAACTGAAAGAAATATTTTAAGTCTTAACTTGTTTTGCCTTTGCGGTGGCTCAGTGGTTATAAACTTCGCCTTATAGGCTAGAGGTTGAATCCCCAAAAATTAATAATTCCGCGCAACCTAGGTGCCTTAAAATGGAGTTCCCACTTCCTAGAGTTCCCTGGTTTTATATTTAAAACATCTGTGATCTCGGATTTCATAAAATCAATAAACAATCTTTGGCAATCACTTTCTTCTATGCAAAGTAACTTTTGTTTTTTATCTCTAGTTATAATAATAATAATAATAATATTTATTCCAGAATCGCTTTTATCATAAGATAGGTGTTTCTCCTTTAGCGCTGGGCAACCATTTTCTTCCATAGGTCTGGTTCGCATCTTGCAATTCTTGGCCACGTCACACCGATTCTACCCGCTAGTTCTGCAGCTTTCACAAGATCATCACTCCATTTGGTGAACGGCTTTCCACGTCTTCTTTTTCTGTCAGCTGGGTACCATTCTATAATAGTCCGAGTCCATGTAGGAATTGAATTCTTCATCAGTTTGGCAGCGTAGTTGAATTTTCTTTTCCTTGCTTCACTGAGAATGTCCTTCACTCCGGTTCTTGATCGTATTACTTGATGGGGTATTTTGTCCAAGATGTTGATATTAAGCATGGCTCGCTCCATTCTTCGTTGTACTGTACGCAGTTTATTTCTCTGGGTCTGAGTCGTCGCCCAAGCCTCGCATCCGTATAACATTGCAGGGATAACAGTCATGTTGAAAACTTTCCTTCTGAGTTTCATTTTGATATTTCTTTTTGCCAGGAAGTTGCGATGGCGGTTAAAAGTGCACCACCCTGCTTGTATTCTACGAGTTATTTCTTTTGCGTCGTCGTCTACAAAACTGAGTGAGCATCCCAAATAGACAAATCTATCTACATAGTCTAGGGTTGATCCATTTAGGAAAACTGGTTTTCTGCCAAAGTTGGTCATCATAACTGTCTTCTTTTCGTTCTTCTTTATCTCTATCTTTATATCTTTAATCTCTATCTTTATCTTTATCTTTAAAGATCTATCTTTAATCTCTATCTTTAAAGAATCTCTTTAAAGATAGAGATTAGTATAAATTGTATAATATCACACTGAATTTATACACCGAATTTGTTTAGGCTTCCGATTTCATCACTCTGCTGGCCTGTGCGACGAAAGTGATCAGTGGACTGGACCAGAAGACAGATTACGTCTTCTAAAATCTCCATTTATCTCATTTATATACTACCTCTCGTGTTAATCCTAATATATTTGTATAGATTAATAGTCCCTTGCTTACTAACTAAAGATTGCCTCTTGTTCTGTACATATCATTACTGTGCATTTATTCCTATTGCCGACTATAATTCGCTAGTGCCTTATTCATTTCCCTATTGATTCTCATAGAAATGTTGCGTCTTTTACTCATTTCCCTGTCATTTATCCTCTCGTTGTTCATCTTCCAAAATGGATTTCTCCTCAAGAGACAGGAGCTTCATTTGCAAAGCAATTGTTCTGATGCGCAAGTGGAACAGTCTTCTTGTTGGTTGCCGAGGCAACAGTCTCGTGTAAGTATTTTTTTAGCAAAATCTGAAGTGATTGAGGTGGTTCTTAGTGTATAAATAAAAATTGGGAAAGTTGTCATAGAAATGTTATAATAAGCTACTGAGTATTAATAGTGTCTTAGCATTGATGCTTATTTTACAGATTGTTCTTCTAATTGTCGACGCTTTGCGGTACGACTTCATTGCACCCTCGACAATAGCTGATGCGACCAATTACCGAGGACAGGTAATTGTTGTTTGTGTAAGACACTAATATAACTTTGTATTTAGATGAACGGCATAGCCGAATTGGTCAAGCAAGGGGCTGCATTTGGAAAAGTCGAGGCTGATCCGCCAACAACGACTTTGCAGAGAGTCAAAGCGTTTACAACTGGTACGCTTCAGCAGTTTTGTAATTAATTATTAGCTCATTCATATTTAGGGACTCTCCCCACCTTCATTGATGCCGGAGATAATTTTTCTCCCGACTCTAGTGTTTTGGAAGATAATTGGTTAGATCAAGCAAAGAACAATGGTCTGAATGTGACCTTCTTTGGAGATGATACCTGGTTCGTATATATCGTATTTTCAATTAAATATCATCGATTTTCAGGCTTTCGCTATTTCCGAAATCATTCACTGCCTCACGTGGATTTCCGAGTTTTGATGTCAACGACCTCACGACTGTGGATTTTGCCGTTAGAAGTATTTTTGATGATATTTATAGATAAATACCAATGTATATTACAGATCACATGCTGCATGAGTTATCTTCAGATGGTAGCTTCGATATGATGATTGGCCATATCCTTGGAGTCGATCACTGCGGCCACAAATTCGGACCGCTGCATCCAATGATGAACACCACACTGCGAAGAGTTTGTCTGCTTGCTTTAAATTTGTAGTGAATCGTATGTTTAGACGGACGAATTTATATCCGAAATGGCCCGTCGTCTTGTGCCCGGCGATCTTCTCGTCGTAATGGGGGACCATGGGATGACATCAACTGGTGATCATGGAGGAGATAGTGACGATGAGATATCCGCCGCAATTCTGGTTAGCAAACAATTCAACTAATTTAAACGCAATCCATTATTCAGGCATATTCTCCTGGTCGACAGCTTGCGCCGTTCGCCTCCAGTTCCCGTCAGATCGACATCGTGCCTACTCTCTCGCTTCTGTTAGGAATTCCAATTCCATTTTCCAATCTCGGATTAGCGATGCTGCCGCTATTTAATGAGACTCTACAAGATGAAGCCGTACTACTCAACTATGAGCAAATTGTTAGGTGAGAATTTTTTTATTAAAAAAAGACATGTAATTTTAAAGGATTTATTTTACGACATTTGATTGATTGTCATGGGCATATCACTGGTTGAGAATTAAATTTGATTTCAAGCAGTAAGGTGCTAGCAGAATACTCTAAACATTATTCCGCTTGGTTTTTTACATTTTTTTCTTGACTTACTTATTTATATTTGAATTAGATCATTGTTTTCGGTGCTGCTGATTGTTCGCCGTCTAGTTTAATGATTAGCAGATCTGTTTTCTCAGTTGCAGTAACCTTTGTTGTATCCTTATTGCAGCTAATCTCCGAGACCACAGTCGGCTCAGTTTTAATTGCGGATGGTTCCGATTTCTAAAATATTATTTTCACGGATTATCAATCGAGGGGAGGTATCGTACTTGTGGGGCCGCTGCCGTCCGTTCTGCTTTGTTTAGTTCCTTTTGATCACTCTGGATTTTGCGAACTTTCTTGGCGTCTTCAGTCTTGTTTTCTTTTTCTTCGGATTTAGCATCGTCTTCAATCTTAAGTTTAAAAGAATAGGTTATTTATTCACTATCTACTGCGCATACCGTTTGCATAATTGAGGGCCCAACTTTCCTGACTCTGATGGTCTCTTTCTTTCGTTTACAACATTGAATAGAAGCCTTAAAATACATCTATTGTTTTATACTTTTGTTTAACATACCATGTGAAGGAACCAAACGCATAAGAAACCTATTAATAGGCTACACATTTATCAATTTGCTCTTCGTAGAACATACATAGTTATATGTTGACAGTGGTGAGAGTTTAGTTCAGCTTTCTATGAGAAATTTTAAAAAAACTCTTATTATTTTTCACAAGGAAGCAGACACCTGAGCATTGAGTGGGAATAACATTAGGAAAGTTATGTGAATCTTTGTTTTAAAGGTCAATGTAGTAAATTATTGTTTTGATTTAGGTTTGCAAAAACCTATGGAACCGTTCATTCGTTTTCGGATCTCTTCACCGTTACATCACACGATGCCTTGACGACGGAAGACAGATTAGAGTAGGCATTATTAATGATTCCTGTAAAATCCCAATTTGTTTAGGGTCATATCTAATATTCAGCGCATTCTTCGAAGCGCATGGACGAAGTTTGATTGGCCACTGATGCGAACAGGTCTATTTTCACTAGCTGAGGTGTCGATCTATGCATTAGCCGCTCCAGCATTAGACGGTCCATGGATAGTTGGTTAGTTGCATCCTACAATATAGCTAATACTTAGCAACTTTCAGTTCGAACTGGCTACTTGCTACTCCAGTTATCCGTTCTAATGGGCGGTGTGAACGAGAATCCTGCCGTTGTAATGCTCACGGTAGTAATGCAAAAGTCTATTTGTAATTAATTGCTTTCTTTTCAGGTGGCACAACCACTCTCTGCCCTCTATTCTATCGCAAGTCTCTTCTTCAATAATTTCCCGTTCTCGAATTTCTCGCCGTCCTTCTACGTAGCTGTAAGCAGTAAGTTTTATCAAAGATGGTCAATTGAAGTTGCTCCGCTGGTTTAAATTCACGACTAATACATCCGACGAAGAAAATCAGTTGCAATTATTTTTTGACAGATCCGTATATTTTAGCATAATCGCATGGATATCTTTTTCATATCCGATTTATGTTGAGTAACATTATCGTCTTTTCAGGTGTTCTTTTCCATGCACTGGGTTTCCTGTCCAACAGTTTTGTTGTATACGAAGCCGATGTTCTACGATACACAATTCAAGGAATACTCATCATTTCGACAGTGGAGCGATTGAAAGAAAACAACAATGCGAGAACCTTCATTCGGTAATTTAAATATCTGAAATAGTCTAATTATCTTCATATTTTAGCGATATGTCTATTAGAAAGACGTCCATCACCAATGCCTTAAAGATGATGATGTCGCAGCTCACTTCCTACAACGGTTAGCTCTACAACATATTTTTTAAAATTTACGCTATTTTAGGATTAAGTCTGTTCATTGCAATGACTATACTTCGTTCAGAAGTAATATTCCATCGCTGTCGTGAAGAACAACAGAACTGTGAGACTTATTTCCCAGTTCAGTTAGCCGGATTATTATCAGGTATGTTGAAAATTCACCGAATAATAGTTGATCATATTCTTATAGCGGATACTATCTGCTTCCGTTCAGTCACGAGTATCATCTCCATGGTTGCCCTGAACATTCTTGTCAGACGACGTGTATCTACCTACGTTGATTCTTCGCTGAGAATAATGTGGGCTATTTCTCGACTTGCCACCTTCTTAATAGCAACACATCAACTGATTTCGGTTGCTATGTTGAGCGGATCTAACGACAGCTACCAAATGACGGCTAATTATATTGCCATGGTGAGTTCATTTGGTTTATTGCATTTTCTTATTCTTCTGATATTCTTGGAAGCACACCTTTCATTGAAAAATATTTCAACAGCGAAATTCTCTGATAAAATTGAACCTAAAACATTGATTATTGGCTGTTTTATTTCAGATGGTATATGCTTGTACGACGGTTTCAATATCGATCGGTCTCATCTACCGAAAGTAGGTTAATTTCTATTAATATTATCTAGTGATTGTATTTTAGGCACATTCGAGCTCTCGATCTTTATATATCTACATTATATTCACTGATTTGGTCAATCTTGGTACTATTTGGAGATGGTCTGACCATGGCCGTTGTGCTGTTCATAGTATTGCTAGTCGTATCCTTCCAGCTAGTCGATAAAGGTATGTATTTTGTAGTTTATTTGATTTATTCGCTTACTTGGAAAACTGTTTCGACGTTCAGTATGATTATCTTTCACCGATATTTTTGCGCGAAAAAAATATAAATTAAAAGAGTTTTGCTGAGATCATGAATGCGGAATGCAGGTACCGTCGTTTAAATAATCAAACTAGTGCCTGATCATGCTGCTTTAACCAATCACATGTTCACAAGTGTATATACATCAATTCATAGTTTGATCTTTTAGCCACTCTTCCCTGGCTCGCCTCCTTGTTCATTCCATTAGGCTTCTACTTCACAGGACACTCACCAACTCTTCCAGCTATTCCATGGCAGGTTAGTAGTTATTCAATGTAATCTTATTATTATGCCTCTATTTAGGCTGCTTTTATCGGAGTTCCTGGCAACTTTCCCTTCAAGGCAGTTCCTGGTCTGCTAGTTATTGTTCATCTCTTTGCTTCGACCCTTCTGACAACCGCCCTTCTCCCTCTTCATCCTTCGTTCTGCGCCCGCTCCTTTCAATCGCTAGTCGCTTCGGCTTCCATCCGCGCCTTCCTAGTCTCTCTTGCTGCATTTATCCACAGGCGACATCTTATGGTCTGGAAGATATTTGCTCCAAAGTTCATCTTTGAGGGTGTTAGTTTCCTAGTATTACTTTTATTAGCCAATCTTTGTCTAGTTTTATGTAGGCGGGTTAGCAAAACTAACTGATCGCATGCTGTCTAACAGTGTATTTAATAACTCTTTAGTTAAATAGTAGTAATTGCTTTTTGAATCTCAGCAAACACTCAGTCTCTTTGATTCTCTCAGCGGAATTATTATTATTCTAGGTTTATTGCTGTAAACTCCTTTCTTATGCCTTTAATTATATTATATTGTTTGCCTTGTTTTTAAGTAATGTATGTCTGTATCACCTAGTGATTATCAATAAACATTTTCTATTATTTGTTCTTTTTACTAGTACTCAGAGGGACAAAAATAATATATGCGATGAGGAGAATGCGGGATGCTAGGTTTGACGACTATTTTGTAACCGATTGGTTGGTGCATCTGTTGGAATTGCTCCATACTCTGTGAAAATTGTGTTTAAAGTTTAAAAAGGGTCCAGAAACACAATGTCCTCTGTATTATATTATACTGATGCAACTTGTATTGTTCGAGACTCGAAAGGGGAGAAGATTATTATAAAACATCTAGGTAATGCATCCATAAAACAACGAATTTCAAATGATCAAGATTATATTGTTCCCGTAGAACGTGTATTGTATTTGTTTTATATAATAAACAATATTATATTTATCTTTATTTGTTTTATTTCTGCAAGAATTACATATTTCGTGTGTAGCCCCACACCTCCCTTCACCAATCATTCTAACAACTCACCGGTCATGCCCTTGTGGTGTAATGGCTGTGATGTTAATGCTTAGTCGTTTCCGAATTTCTTTGACGATAAGTTCAAAGTCTGAGCTAGTAATTCCATTTTGCTAATTTTAGCTGTATAAGAATATATACTTTATATTGAGTTTGGAAATAGTTGAATTCTTCAATACCACTTTTTACTTGTATTTCGACTCAAATTTATAGTTTTCAGTTGCTTTTGAAACCCATCTGAGATGAATAGAATATGGGAAGAGCAAATATGGAATAAGAAGTTCAGATATAGAACGCTTATCCGGAGCCAGCTTCTCGAGCATAGTTTAACTCTGCAACTTGGAATGCTTTTTGGTAGCTTGACAGATAAACAAATAATTGAATTATCCGACAGAATCACTCGCTCCAGGCTTTCGTCTGAAATATCATAACAACTATTTAAAATATTTAGAAAAGCTGTAGAAGTGAGTAGAGCCTGAAAACACCAAAATGAAATAAGTTGAGAAGCTAGCGGAAGTTATAGATAGCATGGCTTCTACTGTCAGTTTGGGCGGCCCACTTTCAATCGGGCCAAGACGCCCAACTCTACTGCTTCTATTGCCCACGAATCAGTACTTGAAGACAGAGCTGTTAACCCGGCCTGGCCGACTTTTTTGGACCTCGGCCGGGCCGGGCCGGGTCGGTTTGTCGAATTAACATGTAATCCGGCCCGGTCCAAGATTTGGAACTCAGGCCGGGCCGGCCGGGTTAACAGCTTTGATTGAAGAGCTAAAAATAACTTTGCTTCTAGGGCTCGTGTCTGGGAATACTCCAAACTCTTCCCGAAACATGATACAAGCATACACTGAAAATAACATTAAAGAAAGCCAAATCAGTCAGCAATATCTTAGGCTCTTCATGCCATGCGAACAAAAAAAGTAAGCGGCTGATTAGAAGACTACAAAATGTAAATGAACGGTCGTTAAGGGCTGAAAACCTGTCAAATATGACGTGTTCATACTAAAGTGATAGTCTTGAATGAACTGAACAGTACTAGCTAACTGTGAGAGTACGAACGATTTAAAATCGCACCTTACGTTTTAAAAATAACGCTTTTTACAACTTCCCGGGTACCCGTCCCGACCAGAAAATCAATTGCGACTTTGATATTTCAAATTGATAATCAATTTGTTTCAGATAGAGCAGAAATGTCACAAAACACTATAATATATCCGAATTTTGGTGGATACGATTAGGGGTGGCAAGGGCCGGCCCTTCTCTCAAAATTTCTCGGCACTGGCTAGCCCTTCTGGGCCCCACTATTGCGAATTTTTCTTTCAAATTTTCAAATTCTGAAAAGTACAGCCGGCGCCGTCCCGCGTCGGCCCTCACTTTTGCCAGCCCTGGTATTCGCCCGACCGATATATTGTCGCATATTTGGTATAAATAAAGTACACAGTGAATAAATAATGTTTTAAATCACAGCCATATCTTTTAAATTGCATTTTTTGAAAAAAAAACCTTCCAATTCAGACAGGCCGGCCCGATTTTGAGAACCCCGTGAATAAGAACAAAATTTACTTTTATGAACTAATTACATTTACCCCCATGAACGCTACTCAATTCTATTTATTATAATAACGAAGTTTAAAATATTTAAGTTACAAGAAAAGTCCCAGCGGCCGCTAAGTACTGTGAGCTGAACCATTCAATCTGTCAACATAGCAAAACACGAAATTTAGCAAGTTATTACGCCACAGCGGGTCGAAACAGTCATTTTCGTTCAGCCGCATTTTTGACTGAAAAGTGGACAGAGAATGGATAATTGGGTCCCGACACGAAAACAATTTTGTTTAGGACAGTTTTTTACCTTATATATGATCTTTTTGTTCCATTTTTTCACTATAAAATGGATCTAGTGGCACGTGCCATCG
>JAQGAV010001015.1:0-24357 GCA_034691345.1 Phasmarhabditis papillosa | reverse complement strand
GGGCCGGCCGTGAAATTCCCAGCCCTGCTTGTAAGGAGCCGTCTTCTATCAGAAAATTCCGGAATGAGTTCCGTGCTAAATAAAATCAAAAGTTATTATGTGATATGTGCGATTCACAGAAAAGGTAATAGCTTTATATCTTGGTGCTAAATCGGTGTCTTCGGTCTACTTTCAATCGACCACTTAAGTCCGATCCTAAAGCAAAAGCAAGATTTGTGTGGAAAGCACGGTGATCTTGCGTAGTTTTCAATAAATATTAAATGTGTTCAATAATTACATCGCCCCTTTTACTAATAAACTTCCAGGTGCATAATAATTTAATTTAAATTTGAAATATCAATAACATTTTTTATAGCGGCGAGATAAAACAACCTACGCGCTAACTTAAAATGGCACAGTGAATTGGGTCGGGAACGGAATTAGAACTTATTTGAACAAAATATGCCTTTTTCGAATATCACGGAGGAAGCAGGTGGAAGATGTAATGTTTTGAAGTTATTTCGATAACTAGGCTACTACATATTTCTATATTATAGAAAAGTGCAGTAGAAGTAGAGCATTGTCGATAGGTTGAAGCATTTAGTGCATCTACTACATTTACGTGATAACGCACATTTGAAATCTTCGGGTGGGTGCCACGTTGACCGTAGAAGATATTATAAACGTGCGCATACTCTTGAAGAACGAATTAACTATAGTCTGTTTCGAAACCTCGAGTGCACGCACTGTCAGTGTTTATCCCGCAGTGGTGTAAATTTTTGCCTTCAAATTCGCTGCAAAATGCCTTCCTCTCTTCGGGCGAGAGCACTTTTGAAGGCAACATTTTACACCACTGCGGAAAACTACTCACAGTGCGTGCACTCTAGGTTTTGAAGCGGACTATATCTTCGTCCATTGAAATGATACAGGAAAGATTCGGTCACAAAAACACAACGGATAAAGTTGCAGCTGGATGCAAACAATGTTGTATAGAATATTGCTCTTGGTACTTCAACCACTAAATACAATGAATGGAATATTTATTCAAGTACTACATCGAATTGGGACGATAACTGGCCAACTAAACTTTTGATAATTAGGTATCGCTGAAGTACTAAAAAGTGGAATCATTTTAAATTAGGAGTTGTAGGATCAGAAATAAACTGAATTACGTCATGTTGCCTTTTACGCGGAACAAAATTAGAAAATTGAATTGTGAAACGATTAACCGAGTCTGTCTGGACACTCTTAATCGAATGAAAACACGACGTGACTAAGAACCGCCTACACTAATAAATGTAGCCGAATATGGCATATTTCCAAATATTGTTGTCAAAGCAATTGCTAGCAGATCTCTATAAATGTAACCTTTTCTACTTATAGTGTTTTATACTCTAGTGGATATGATGTTTTATTATTTTTGATTACTCAAGCAAAACCCTGCATCTATACTCTTTTTGAAAATGAAGGTTCCCGTGCAGTATCCTGAAAAGCAGCGATGTTACATAAAAACGAAAGAAAAATCGGTGGATTTCGAGCCATTTCTTCAAAGATACATTCATTTTCATCTATCATAGCCTTCCTCCAAAATACCGCGCTGGAAAACTGGATCTTGATACAGAGTGTATACAAAAGTTTTGAAGCAAAGATGTGGTTCTGGTTAATCGTTAAGTTTTTATTAGAGCTAAACAGTAGGATAACTTCACAGAAAAATTTACCGTTCATTACCTGAACCACGCCAGAACAGGTTTCAACGGCATAATTTCAAGAATTCACTAGTGCAAACGGAAGCTTAAATGTAATTCTTGAGAAACAAGTCAGGGCCTCAAAAACCAAGCGCATGATTTTGAACGAAAATACCTGCGGGGTAACCATGTTTGAATAAACAAGTTGACCTTTTCAGAGTTTTAGGTAAGCAATGAAATTGAGCTTGGAAAACAGAGATCCATTTGCAATAGCAACGTAAAATAAAAGCTGTTACACAGGTATGAAAGGAATGAATCAAGATTTCCAAACGTTTAGAAAATCTTGCGCATCTACCATTGTTTCTGAATATTGCTTACCTATTTTCATAACAGTTGAAACATTAGTATTTTTCCAGATTTCTAGATCATTAGAGGGCGGATTGGCCCAGTGGATACAAGCTTTGCCTCGTAATCTCGAGGTCGATAGTTCGAATCCGCCCTATAGATGCTATGGAGTCCTGGCTACCTATGGTTTATATTTTGCTATCTTGAATCAACTTTATTAACGTGTTCCTAGAGGCATCTTGTATATTGTGAAGCTACTTTGAAAAGACATATCTGCATCTAATTTTATTTAGTCCCTGGCATTTGAAATAGTGTAGAAACTCAACTCTTTAAGTAATAAGAAAACAAGCAGTTAAAAATAATACCAATAAGAATCATACCAATTGAGGCGGAACCAATCTTTACTCAGTGAGCCCCTTAAATAGAAGTTTTGTTTAAGAATTTGGTTAGGCTATTGAATTATCATAAAAAGTAAAGAATAATGGTTGGCAGATACAAAGTTGTACACATACTTTTTCGGGCCAAATGACCACTAAATTTTCGTAACGGTTGAATGAGCTTGCAATGCGCAGCGTTTGACCAAACATATACTAACTAATCCACTGAGTCACTAACTTGTGGAATGATGATTTGAACATTAGTTTAGGTTGTATTTCCTTTTTACAAAATGTAGATCGGCTAATGAAAAATGAGGTACAGCGTTAAGCAACTGTTTTAAAAGTAAGAAAACCTCAAGAGTTTATTCTATTCTCACTACATTTGGTAAACATTTTGCGATACTACCAATAGTAACGAACGCTGTTTTTTTGAAACACTTTTCAGATCTCGAAAACCAGAAAAAGTGTTGGAAAATAAAATGTTTCAGTGTTTCTTCAATTGAGTGTTAGTATTTCGCCGCCCATAATTCTATTAGTCTTGGACCTCTCTCGAATCCCCGAGTGACCAGTGTCAGTTAATTCCGCAACACTGAATGCAAATACGCCTACACTTTGAATTAATGGCGAAAGATAAATTCAGCATTTTTTTAAATGCTTGCAAAATGTTTGATTGATGTTTGGGAAATAAGGATTGTTTCATAGAATCACCGAAACAATATTTCTAAACGTTCCGCTCACAAGAATGGAGAGCTAATATTGTCCATCTCAAGACCTAGGTTTCCAGCGCGGTATCACGAGCGGTGCGCTGTGCTATAAAAAATGAATATACTTTTGGAGAAAACGCACCAAATCGACCGATTTTACATTCAATTTTTATAAAACTTCGACCCGCTAGTGGTACCGCCTAAGAAAACTATGTCTTGAGATAGACTATACATAAGTTTCAAAAATAAACGACTCTGTCATACTTTACGTTGGCTTAAGAATACCGTAAAGTTTGTATAAAAATAGGCTAAAACAATTCAAAACCTTAGTTTTAATGTTTCTGAAATTATAGAGTTTTCTTTTGAGAATAGGCAGCCTTATAGTCTAAAGGCAGATATAGTCTGTTCCCTAATGACCGCTTGATTGAGTTGTATTCAACGGAAACACATTCGTCAAAGAGGGTGGAGGGCAAGTTTGTAGTAGGAAAACAACAACAAAATCCACAGCATGCTTCGAAGATAAAACGAGGAAATCGAAATTATGTTCAAAATATGTATGTTGTTCATATGTATAAGTTACAGAAGGAGTTCCGATTCTAGACGTAGTAAAATTTTGAGAGCAATGGTTGCTAAAGCGTTAATTTATATACTTTCCGGCATGAGATATATATGACAAGACAAGACAGGACCCTCAGACCCCTGCACGCGTGTTGCTCGTAATGAAAGTCTGAAAAACTTGAATTTGAAATTTTTCACAAGTTTAGACTGAAATTTCTCAAAAACTACTGAACCAAATCAGTTGTAGTTCTCTGAAATGAAAGCACTTATAGATGTCTGTTAAAAGCAAAAGTAACAATACAGATAATAGTTTCCATTAACATTGAGATACAATAGACTGAACATTGAACCCCGTAATAAAAATAGCGGAATTTTTGAAATTTTTCCATAACTCGGTGGAAACCTATCGGAGACAATTTCTACAGGAACCATATGAGCTGTATAACGAGCTGTAAAACGTATCAAAAAATTAGTCAAATCGGGACAACATTTCCAACCCGCGTTTTGTACTTTTTAGATTTTCGTTCATAACTTGAAAGCGGATGAATGGATTTAAAAACAATTTTAATAGGTAACGTCGGAGTACCATTTAAACAACTCACATAATATTTGCAAAACATTAGCTTCTAAGAGGGATCGAACCCGTGACATTTCGATTACCAAGCGAGCACTTTAGATTGGAAGTTGACGTTTATTAATTAACCAATATGTTTTTGAAAATTATATTAAATTAGTTTCATTCTTAATTAACAGACAAAGCTTCAAAACAAGTTATATGTAGTAAATTTTTAAAAAGATTCACAAAATTATCAAAGGTAAATGCTATTTTCAATCATTTTTACCGATGCCAGGTTGAATGATCTAAATAAAAGGCCATAACTAATAAATATGCCGCACAACTATTACAAAACACAATGAGCTCTCATACATAAAATTTGCAAAACATTTTCACCGAGCAGGACTAAAACCAAACTGACCTGTCCGGCCATTTGCTTTGCAGTACCATGTTGCTAACCATTATACCACAAAAAGCTCTAAAAACGCTTAAAAGTGTCGCGGCTCGCGAACGGTATTTTTTCTTTGTAATTAGTCTCATTCGATTTCCCTTACGAAACTGCATCGAATAAGCCATTGACCGAATTTCTAGGTTCAATTCGGCCGTCACGTCACCTTAGCGAATTGTATAGAGGAGCGTAGAAACCTAGTTTCAAGATACTGATTCAGAGGGTTACCACCTTGTTTTAACAGTATTGGTCGTTTATTAATAAAATTATATTATCGGTTGTGGGTTCGATCCCTTCCTCGTTCCAAGACGGATTGATCAACCTTGGGATGTATGCTTGAATATTCTCTTATGATTCCCGCCGCAAAACCTACTTCTAGCTGCCCCAAAGATGGAAAGAATAACAAGAACACCCGTCAAGTGATATACATTGATATACGGAAACAGTAACGTATTATCGTCAGCAAGACTAGGTAGCATAAGAACAAAATTATCGAACAATATTGCTTTTCAAATGTGATGCACAAGTTGCCTGAGTTCAAATGAGAGCTCTTTTTATAGTGAAAATCAAGTTTGGCACTATCAAGAATATAATTAGATTTGTCGCTTTACCGGTTCTTCTTAATAGAAAGCATATTATTCGTGGAAAAGATCTACACTATTTTGATTTCACGAACGCATTCAACGCAAATAGATTATTTTGACGTTCGACAGCATATTTTCTTGAGAATAGCAAACACATCAGGTTTCAATGTTTGTATTTTCTTTAGACTTTAATAAATAAACTAAAGTTTGCAAGTAAACAAATAAAATATTTTGTGATAATATAAATAGTTTCTATATTAAATACAAAATGTAAAGTACTCGGTTAACTTATTGTTGTTCTGTGTGTGTGGCCTAGTGGTTAGAGCGGCGGTCTCTGAATACGCGAGGATTTGAGGATGTGGGTTCGACTCCCAGTAGCTGCAGAAGGCTTGGGAAACCAGCAGCATATTTATCCCATGTTTCGTGTACCCGAAAACTAAATGACAGAAAAGAGCCGCCTTTGATCAGAAGATTCCGGAATGAATGGCCGAAACCCTGCCTCGAAGAAATCTGCAATTTATGTGTGATACGACCGACACAGGAAATAAAATACTTAAAAAAATACTTATTGTTAATGAGAACGCCGTTGTAGCCGTTAGCAAGCTATTAGAAGCAAACATTTCAAACATTAACATCATACCAAGTTTCACGACGTATTCGAGCTAACATAGTTTATAATCGTAGTTAAACATTCCAAGAAAAGTTGTAAAATGCCTACGTGCTAATAAACAAGTAACATAAAATTATAATCTTGTATTGAATAACCTGCATCATAGTGTCCTTACAGGGTTAACCTCCACTTCCGTCAAATATGTCAGTTACATAGATTCGTGCGTTCTTATAATTAATTTGTTCTGAAAAAAAGAGAGTGCTTCCGTTTTTGCATAATGTTTGTGTTGTTTTTCTGCAATTACGGGATTCTACGCGAGACTTCTCATTTTTTAGTCAAATTGTTTGCTCGTTTTTGCGAATAAAGGGTTCATTGGGCAAAACATGGTCAGCCGTGAATATGTGAAAATGTTGGATTGTGGTTACTGGAAATATTACGGTACCTTCCATAAATACATGTCGGAAATTTTTATGTTTCATCAGTCTTTAACTGGAACAGTACCAGAAGGATATTGTTAACCAGAACTTGAAAAGTTTACTAGTAGTACTCTTCGATCAGATATCTTAACTATTGTCGGTGGACAAACATGCAAGTTAAAGGTCTGAAATCTTCACTAATATAAATTACTTATTTAAGAAAAATAAGTTAGAAGATGTGGTGTTGTACAATACATAAGTGACTACTTTGCGTTTACGCGCGCCATTACTCGGCCGCGCTACAATAAAATTTGCAGTCCGTACCGTATACCCTTGCATAAGCCTTGGCCGCCGACTATATGTATGTAAATTGATTCGTTCAACTTGCCTTAAATTGGTCCCAAATTGCAATATAAATGGTTGAAACTATTGTACTTAATACCAGAAAAGTAAATGCTTCTCTAAACGAACGTAAAACACAGCTATATCTTAACACTAATAGTCCGGAGTGATATAATAACCTTTAGTGAAAATAACCTATATAATGTATATATCGTAAGAAATACTGGTAATCTTATTTTATCTAATAATATTCCTTATTAAGATTTTGTAGAATTATACAAAATTGAGTATTTTTACAACTGCGATGCTTATTTAGTCATTTCCGCTAGTGTTTATCTGTTTCCTGTGCACATAACATTTTCTGACTTTATGTAAACCTAAGTGAATGATATGAAACATTTCCGGATCGAAAGCTTACTGATGATTTGATAGGTGAAAGATTGCACACGTGGGCTACTAAACTTTACTAAAGTAGCATACGTGATATGTTCATTGAGATTTGCTAGAATAAGTTAGTAGAGTTGGGCGTTTGGGCCCATTTTGGTTGAGCCCGGACTTCGGGCTAAAATGGGCTTTAGTCAGAACAGGCTTTCGAGATTCGGGCCCAAACTGGCTTCGGCAAAAACGTGCTTTCGGAATTGGGGCCGAGCTCAATCTCCAATTTCGGGCTGGGCTCGTTTTTTCGGGCCGAGCTGCCCAAATCTATAAGTTAGCATTGGCATAGTTCTGCAACGGTTCTGATTAACTAAGCAACTTCAAAGATTGAATAGAACTTGCAGTCCATTTCTGGTATAATACGTATATCGGTCGGATTATATGTAACTATAGTAAAATCCGTCATTCCTCTACTATTTTTAATAGAAGTAACGTGGCGGACCCTATCAACGAAAATACAAGCTCACATTTCTGTTAGGTTTTGTGAAGCAAGTGTTTTGGGCATATTTGAAAGATTCTCGACAACACGATAATTGAATACACCTTCACTTCAGTTTGTTTCAAACGAGCTAAAACATTTACTACTTTATTTAGATTGTGTGTGAGAAATAGCTAATTTGACTTAATAGTGCCTAATTCATTTTCCTCTTTTGGTCTTAAGTGGGAGTGTTATTTGATACTTTTAGTGACTCAAGGGGTCTAATAATAGAGCAAGTGTCTCATATAGTTTTATAATTTTATATAGACTATACGCTATAGATAGGGACTATAACAAAGAAAAGACCTTTGAGCGCGGCGTTATACATAGGTTTCCACAATTGCGTATTGTCTATTTCTGGATATGATACAAAATAAAACTAGTACAATAATTTATTTGTGACAACAAAATAACTTGCGCATCCAACCATATGTATAATGGAGGGTTAATTTTGCCACCGAACGAGCGATTTTTGTAAACTTAAACAACAACGCTCACTGCAGTCATTTTATGTTTGGACTGTACCATACTGAAGGTGAAACTACGCACTTCAATTGTAAACTAACGTTTACCAAATTTGTAAATCGGGATCGTATATTACTCAGGTTGCCCATCATTGAAGCATTTGCATCCACATCTTTTTATGTATATTAATAGTGCAGTCAATGGAATCTCTCCAATAAACGTTCTTTAATAATAAGTGCTTGGAATGACTCCTGTTGCTCTTCACATACTCTTTCAACACTATATAGTCAGCGCCAAGAGTAATAGTGAAGTGTTGCTTCCGTATTTTTAGAGAATATTGCGTCAATTGTCGTTTTTTGAACATTTTTGGAGCCATTTTTAACGAGAATCTTTTTCAGCAATCCATTATTACTCTTGGCACTTACTATACTAAACATTTGAAAAATACGAAAACTTCCTTAGATGTTAAAACAAATTTCGACAACCCTTTCAATATACACATATGCGAGATTCATTAATAGAATTTTCTCACTATTTCATTTCCCGTTTTATTTGAGTTTTATCTCACTACTGATTGAAAACGCAAATGAGAAATATATGAGTCATAAGTTTATCAAAAACTAATATAGTTTGTTTCAAAACGTACACTACATCGTGCCGGCGTTCTTAAAAACGGTATTTTTTTTTGCAACACCGCACATCGAATAAGGCCGGCGCGATGCGGTCTAGAATTTGAAGGAGACTATATAACGATAAGAAAACTGACTAGTTAAATGTTTGAGTTATTAGGAACCACTGGTTAACGACGAGGTTAGAAAAGTACAAACACGTTGAAACTAACAATAGTATAAATAACGTTATAATTTGATTTGAACACAGAGCGGTGCACTGCTTTTTTCGTCATTTTTCAACACCGTAATGTTATTCTAAACTATTAACAATGTGGATGATATACTACTCTGGTCCACCAGAGACGAGCATTTTAACCGGCCGAGACGTGCACATACGGCCGTCGCTGCACGTATCCGCTAGTAAAAGGTTACGTCTCCGCTATGCTACGTGCAAATAAGTTGAACACAGCGGCATTATATAAGTACAACAGCAACAGTACTATTAACAATATTCGTAGATGTTGGAGAGAAGAATTTTGAATATATTACAGCGATTACCACAATGGATACTAGTGGAATCAACCGATAGAAAATGCGAACAAACTGAAAAGTTAAGGTATGGATTCATAATTTTGGAATGAGAATCTCTTACCAGACGCAACAATATTGTAAGCCCAGAATTATCGTCTAGTTTCATGTGTTGTTCGATGATGTAACACATAACCAGCATTAAATAGAAGAGTGAAACTACTGACTGGAATATAATTGAATTAAAGTATTTATATCAAGTAAAGCAGAGTTTATAAAAGATTTTGGGTATATAAAATACTTAAAAAGCTGATCCGGATTGAGAATATGTACGGCAATTGTATACTGAATCTTTTATCTGTAATAAATTCTCACCATTCCACAGAGCAGAATCCTCAACTTCTGATGACTCTCTTTTAATTTTCTCACATCTGATAGCCAGTTCTTAGTAGCATGAAAAATGTGCTCAAAAACCATAAGTGGTGTCAGGCAAGACACGAATATAAAATACAAGTTAGCCAAGCTCTGTACATGGTCAAACCCCATCTAAATATGTTACATTAAAAATAGTTTCGTATGGTTTGTTTTTAAAACTAGCACGAGCCTTAAAATCGTTTGCTTAATAACAGGACCTTCCCAGTTTTGTGTAAACTAGGCTGAAACTGAATCAGAATTACCTGGCGCTCTTTCTTAAATTTCAATATGTTTTCTGAGAAAATAGACAACAAAACTGGGAATCTATCGACAAATAGGAATAGCAAAGATGTAAGAGAAGAGGTGATGGCCGAAGCTATTACCAGTTTGTAAAGCAATCTGAAACATTTTGATTAGACTTGTTTGCGTTATTCATATTATTCTTCTACTGTTTCAATCGTCTTGCCGGGCCATAAAACAACGGGACAGAGCAAATTCAAATGGTGAATTTTCGAATGATTTAGTCAAAGCATCACAGAGAAAAATGAACTTTAATTTTTACTGTCCCCGTTGGCGAGCGGTGTTAAACCGGGCTTCGCCAAAGTTGGGCCCTACCCGAGATCAACATTTTGCGTTAACTAGTAGCTAATTGTTAACGAACCCTTTACAGAGATTGCTGACTATGAATTTTATGATTTTAAGAATCCTTTTATTTTCTTGAAATCTATAAACTTACGGCAGTCTTTTGAGCACTATCTTGAGCCAATTACAGGCTTGGATGAGACAGATAATCTGAACTAAATAAAATATTGAATAATCGGAATAGAGAAGAACTAAATCCAGCGGTGTTGCATCTAAGGTAGGGCTAATGGACAAAGAGATGTCAAGTTCCTTGTACTTTATTAAATGCAACAGTTCTCCGATACACTAAAATAATTATTTTTAAATTTTTGTATTTTTTAGTTTCTTTCTTTTAATAACTTTTGCATATTCTTCAACAAGTTAAGTTTGTATGACTTGTCCACAAAATTGTATACATGCAGTTGTAACCAATGTGATTGTCTAATTTTAATAAAAGTGTGTTGGTTTTCTGCCAGTAGGTTGATACATTAGGTTAACTATAGGCAAATCCTCTTAAGCCCAGACTGACTTGTGTTACATAGATTGAAGATCTTATGTAATTGGCCAATAAATAGAAAAGAATGAATCTTTTCTGAACGATCTTCTGCTGGGAGATTTTTATTCTATACAACACCAAGGTATGCATAAGAACCGCTAATAAGTTAGCCATAAGAGTGAGAACAGGCTCTTCGTATAGATAGCCGTCCATTATGTTACGCTGAAATTACGGTTTCATTTCTTCTAAAGAAGAAAATCTGCAAAACTGTCTTGAAAATTTCGTAGATTAAATGTTTCACGAAACATATTCTTGTTCGATGGTTTGATAAAATAATTGGCACGGCTTAATTGTTTCTTGAACAGTCTGTGAGTCAAGAGTCAGCGGATATCCCAAAATTTAATATGAAAGGTATGAAATTGGCTCATTTTCGGCAATGTCTACAGTGATACTCAACAAAGGTGAAGTTCAAAATAAGTAGAAATTGAGAGTGTATAAGTATCATTTATGTTCCAAACCAAAAACATACCTCAATCAATGTTTCGTTAGGGGTAAATTGTGAAGCCAAATTCAATAGAATCTCAGCCTTATATGGGAAAAAAAGATATGTCACAGGTCGTTGTCAACCAAGTTGTATATAGAAATTTTAGAAACAAAATAACATGAGTAAATAATCTTATGAACAGGAATGAAGAATGTAAACTAAACGTTTATCGTTTATCGAGAAGTATACTCTTGTGAAATAGCGTAAACAATGAACCTAGTTTGAAAATTGCAGAATGAATATAGAAAAGAACTTTAAAAACTTGACAACAAATTTCAACATGGAGTGATTAGTAATTTCGTTGCTAGTATTTGAGAGAGCTGACTGAGATAGCGGAGCATCCCTTGTTTGCACCGGATATTGTATTCACGGGAGTAGCGCAAACCTATTTAGATCAGGTAAACCAACATCGGAAGTTATATTTTTGGCAGTAATGTTTTTGCGCATACCATTGTTACTTTAGTAAATCCAGTAAACTAAAAAAGTTTTGAAACATACAAATACGGATGGAGTAGTAGGTAAAAATCAGAAGCTAATTGTTTCCTCGAATTGTTTTTCTTGAAATCTGATTTATTCTGTAAGAATGTTTTAATTCTACGTTGTCAGCAATGTTCCGATGGTTATGAACTTCGAATCCCAAAAGAAATCAGATAGGTAACGTTGTCATAAACCTTCTTCTCTCACTTAGATAACTGCACGTAGGTAAGATGAAAAGTTCAGCGAGTATTCAGAAAAACGCCCTGATTATTTATGTTACTCATTTAAATCACTTTCTAGATTCAATACTGCTACCAGATAGAAGCAACACATATACTTGTAGACATGCATTTCCGAGCAAATTACCTACTACTCCATCCGTATTTATCTGCATACCTCTGTTTGTATGTTTTTTCTGTTGAGTTCTGTGAAAAAGTTGCTGAGACTAATCTTTTTATGGGAAACCCTTGTCAGGAGCATCAACGGACATGAGTTTGACATATATTCGAAGAGCTACAGTTCATTCAATGGTTTACTGTATCTTTTTAGTGCTGAAGATATCAACCATACTTCGCAAAAGTTGGCTTGGTGAATAAGGAATATACGCCAATTTCATTCAAACAACTTTCTTTGTGTAAAATAGTCCACGAATACACCGGCCGTCCCGTTTGCAAAGTCTGGTATAGTCCATCTCAAGAACTAGGTTTCCAGCGCGGTATGACGAGCGGGGCGTAGTGTTATATAAAATGAATGTAAAATCGGTCGACGTTCGTTGTCTCAAAGTACAATAATTTTTAAAACACGGCGCCCCCCTCGTGATACCGCGCTGAATACATAGGTCTTGAGATAGACTATATAAACTATCAAGCATTACGTTTCTGTTTCTGCTTATCTAAAATAACCTTTATAGTCTATCTATAAATGTGAATTCGTCATCTAATCCGGCTTCTGGTTATTCTCAAATATCATTTTAGTAATTGGCGGCGTTTCATAGTAGCCGCTTATCTCTCTACTGAATGTAGTGTATTATTTATGAAAGAGAGGATAATCTATATTCTCACCATCTGACTGCAGATATCACACGAAATTACACTCTCTTCTCACCAAAACCAGGTCTATCCACATTGTTATTCACTTTTTTCCGAGTTTTGTATGGATTCAGTTTTAGTCAGTCTGAGAGTGGTTGACTTTCTATTTCATTAACTTGAAATGCTAAAATGTTGATTATGAAACGTTGTTTATTCGCAATAGTATTAAACTATTGAAGTTGGACATGTTCAGAGCATAAACAAACTTTTTATAATTTAGTTACGCAATATGCTGCTTATTAGTAGTATTTTCAATAATCGAAGTTAAATTAAACGTTTGCCATGATTGCAAGAATGTGCTAGGGTGTAGAGTTCAGCGGCCCAGATCCAAAAAAACGAGCCCCAGCTAAAAGTTCTTGCTTTATCTGGGCCCGAAGCCCGAATGCACGTTTTGCCGAGCCCCCGAATACCCGGCTCATGTGAAACTGGACTCATCGCCCAATTCTATCTATAGTCTATTTATTATAATTTACATTTGAGTGATGAAATCTGCTTGTTTCTTGAAAATTTAGACTCTTTGTACTATTTGGATCAACATTACAACCCATCATAACACATGCAAGTATGAATTTGAAGGCTGAGTCAAATTTAGACGTTCTCATCATATCTAAATTTCTTGTTTTCGATGAATTCATTATTATTTCTGGGAATTAATTTAATAATATAAATTTTACTAATTCTTTTTAAAAGTTATCATGTCTTGTATGAATTATTCGTTTTCTTTAACTGTTCCCTCCGTTTTATTTGTATTTGAAGTCTTTTATTTTCGTATTTTCAATTTAAACCTGCGAGCGCTAACTTTATTATAAATGTTTAGAGGTAACTTACACACTTAATTGTACCCCCACTGAATATATGACGTCTTTATAAAATCTCAGGTGATTTAAAAGCTGTTATTAGAGTTTGTTCACTCAAAAGTTAAAACGGCATCCCAAACATCAGTTTATAGTCGGTAGACGAATGGATTGCAGTAAAAGGTCTATTTATTATAATGCGAGCGCACAGTTTTAGCGGTTACTTGTATATTTCCTTTTGATTTCCGCGATCCTTCTAAATTCTACCGTACATCCATGCAAACGATTCATCCGTCGACTATAGCCAGTTGTGATTAGCGATATGTGTATTTTATACTCTGTATTCTTTTTGAAACCTTTGTATTTCATTATTTTGATAACATGTTTACGATTTATGCTCTTTCCACTTATTACTTAAATCGAAGTATAACATTTATGTTAGCAATATTGTAGTATCTTATTTACATGAGATATGTTGAAAGAAATGCATTTGTCCTCTAAAATTGTATTTAACCCATAAACCTCAGTCAGGCATTTACTCAAATAGTGAATGTTACAAAGTTCACCTAGCTGAACATTGTTATTTTTTTTTAATAGAGATCACTGTTTCATAGGATGTTTCCCATTTCAGGAATGATGAATCCTTATCCCAACCAGTCTTCTTCTAATTTATCGCTTTATGGTTCCGGCTTTCGAGAAATCAAACCCCTGAAGGTAAGCGAACGCCTAGTTGATATAGCGAATACTAGAAGTTATAGCGATCATCGTCCGTAAAGTCTCTTCGTTCGTTTTTCATACGCACCTTATTTCGTAAATGTAGGCAGGGCTGATAGTGTTTTGTGGGATTTGATGCAATTCAATTAGCAACAGTGATAATTTTCAAATAAGACCCTCATACACTCAGGAACACCCTTAAAGTGCTTCAAAAATGCCTGCCTTTGTGATTGTTAGTAAGCTTATATAAAGTACTTTGAAACCTTGAAAGTTTTTGAAAGTATAGATCCCGACAATAATATACACAAATAAACATATACGCAAATATATACGAACAATAATGTTATATTCATTTTACAAAACACAAGATCACAAATATTTGGAAGTTTGTTGCCTTCAGAAAAGTTCTGATATGCCAAATTTTCAATTGTTAGAAGGCAAAACTTTTACAATACCGCTTGTTCAGCAAGGCCGGCGCAATGAAGCCCAGATTTTGATACAAACTATAGATAATTTTAGAAAACTGTAAATTCAATACTTGCAGATATGTAACATTTGCGATCAAGAATATCCGCTCTCACTAATGATTCCAAAAGGCCACCCGAGAGAATATATGCATCTGTGTTTCAAACATGCTCACTCATACCTCATATATATCAATCAACACGGTCAGGTAAGAAATTCAATTATTTTTTAAATAATGTTTGAGGTTTGATATTACTATATTACGTTTAAAAACAATCAATACAATAAGTTTATTAGTAACTCATACGCTGCTGGGCAGAGGAAGCTGCAAGGGGTTTGTTTTACTGCATTCGTCGCATCAAATAATAGAGAGTTCTTCGGTGCTGTGGTTTGACCATTCATTCAAGAATATTCTGAGCAAAGACCACACCTTTCAAATAATCAGTCTGCGGGGGCACGAATGCCTGCCTTTAGATTGTTAGATTCGAAAGTAGAACCCATGGTCTAAATCCTCAGAAAAGCAAAAACCGCACTTCTAACCTCTATGCTGAACACATATTGTTATTGGAATAAAGTAGGTACCACAACATATGTATGATTCGAAGAGATAATTTGGAAAATATCTTATACATTTCAGTTAGAACACTATTCGGGTAGCGATTTCCTTGTCTTTGATGACTTCCCTCAATTTATTTGCGAAAACGTTGCTGATCCCGTCAAATTGTTTGCAGCAGCTCAGAGACTAAGAAAGGTAAGTGCAAAAATATGAAATCTACAGAAAAGTGGACCACATGGCTGGTCATTCACGAAGAAACAACCATTAGTAAGACATTCGAATACAATACTAAAAAGTATATTTTATGAACCGTGTTATGGTACTAAACCATACTAAATTTTAAGAAGGTTTCATTTAACTACCCAGCTTAAACTTTCAAATATCTTTCTCTAACAACTTAATACGATTCCTGATTAGCCGCACCAGGACGGGAGCGACCCGTTGCAACCATAAGTTGACCGTAAGCGTATATACATATATATGGGAAGTACTATATAAAGGGCTAACGTTTCTGATAAACATATTAAGTCCGTTACTATCGCATTGCTCACTTACTTTTTCATTAACAAAAGAATCTTTTAAAAAGACTATTATTAATTGATTTTTCAGTTGTTTATAAATTCATACTTTGTGGACGACCCGGTTGAAAACTTACGTGGAGCCCTTGCTGAATACCAACAAGCTGCAGCAACCGTGTATGGAACAGGGTATCAAAGCTCTACTTCTTAGTTCCTGCTATAGTCAGATTCAAAAGTAATGAGGCCGTGTATGCTGCGTATTTCGTCATTTTTAACACTGCGCCTGCTGCCATTCTACGCACACGATATCAGCAGATTGCAAACTGGCTTCGCTTCGCCTTACTTAGACAAAATATTGCAACGCTCCTGCTTAATAACACCGCCATAATACTTTTGAATCCGACTATTCTTCCATTATAATATTCAATATTAAACTCAAAACTTTCTTAATCTGATAAGTCAAACTTATTTTATTAAGTTATGAAAGGATCATTTCTTTACTCGTTGTTTTCGCAATCCATATTATATTTGAATGAACTTTGACTACACCGTATTAACCATACCATTTTGACCGCGCCTCGAATGTATGCAAAGAATTCCATTTATCTTGCCTTTTTTACAATAATCTTCTTTCCATTGCTGGTAGTCTTGAAATCTCACTTATTGTGGAAACCAGGCATTCGAAATCAATAGGAAGTTCTTCAATTTCGGATACATGTTTCCATTATATACTTGGGGATACCATGTAAAATATGTATTTTAGTTCCTCAATATGTTTCCACTTTCAAATAATTATCAGAAGTTGTTTTTATGCCTAAAGATTGTATACGATAAAGAATTTTCAAAGTTACGAAAGCGACTGTACATGTTCACGTGAAGTTTGAAGAACGACATTATTCAAAATGTTTATTCAACTTTAAACATTTTAATACAAATATACAATAAGTTTAAAAAAAATACTTTCACAAAAATAACAAATATTAATTATATGTTACCGCCGACAACAAATCCTGTAGAACCGCCTCTGGTTAGGGGGCGGAGACGTGAAAACGCAGTGAGAGGCTTGCTCTTCTTATATATATTTCTGAAAGAATATAATTGGTATAATTGTTTATGAACTATCATCAAAATATGTATCCGCTTCAGGCTCTTGTATGTAAGAGAAATAATGAGTAAATCTCGAGAATATGTCTGGAACAATGCAATAAACTAATAGTCGGCTGACAAACGATATGCGAGTTAAAGGTCTGAGTGCTCAATTTAAAAAGCGCAAAACAGTTGTATGCACTATTATAAATACATTGTTAAGCAATAATAAGCTGAGTGTGGTGTTGTACAATGAATCATTGACTATTCAGCGTTTTCGCGAGCAATTGCTCGGCCGCGCTCCAATAAAATTTGCAGGTCGTACAGTATACCTTTCTTTGCATAAACCTTGGCTGCCTACTATACAATGCATACAAATACATCTTGATACCCAGCATAAGTTTAGATTACCCACCAGGAATAATAAATCCAGATTAAAGAGAAATAGGGAGACCTATTTAGCTAATATAATGTAGTTTAGGCTCTACAATCTGAGACTAAGTGTAAGTTCAAAATAGGCCCCCCATGTCCCTTTAATTATATTCTCTTACCTGTTTAAAGGCTTCACTGAGAAGCCAGTAAGCCCTTCGTTTTGTGCAAATTGTTTCACATCAGCCCCGAGCCAACCACCAAAATCAATTGTATCATCTATATTCTTTGCAGTTTCTCCAGAAACACCTCCTTTGGTGACATCGGCATACCTGCAATAACCATTGCGGTAATTGTTAGAGGACCAAACCTAAGTTATCATTTCGTAATCTTTCTGTTACAGAAGGAAAGTTTGTGTGGAAAACGTTATATTGAAATTGCCTCATTCGGAATATTCATAAAATCAAATTTTTGAAGCATTCAGGCCAATTGTGACACCGTGGGTTTAATATACTGAGCCTATAAGGTCTGAAAAATTATAATCTAAGTCAATGCAACTTCACTATCGTTGTGAAAACGCCGGATCCGAACGTACCATAGTTGGTTATCTCCATTCAGGTCGTTAAAATCTCTAGAGTTATTTGTAATACTAATCCAATCAGCGCTATTGGTGTATATTCCAACCGCAGTGTTCTGTAAAATATTCGTTAATTTACTGAAACATTTCGATCTACCGGTTTTTATTAAATAGACTAGACACTTGAAAATTTATTTGTTAAATTTACGTTAATTCATTATACTAAAATTGGAACAATACAAAAAAGATTAACATGGCCCCTGGCAATGCTGAAAAGCCAATTCGTGAAGCGTTCCGAATTTTCGGGGACTTATGGCAAACTGGTTAGAAAGGTTTTAAGAAAGGTTTCCTCATAAGCTAGTGGGTCAATGGTTCAAATGTCCCCTAAGAAGGAATTTTTGCAAATCTGTTCTGATTCGCCGCCTCCACTCTTTGGGTGCTGTGCTATGAAGTCCCTCTTCTTATTGTTCCGTCGTCTCACTTTTTCGCCCAAATATATGTAATCTCGCGTCAAAATAAATAGACAAACAACTAGATGTCACCTAAACTAGCAACCTACAGGACTAATAGCTTGAATGTGGTTCTCAAATGCATGAATGTAGTCTACATTTGCGTTGACGTCGGAACTCCAAAAGGCACGGTTGACAACCTAAAAAGTGTTATTTATGAAAATACTATAGCTTTTTTTTAATGATATGACGTAAAGGAACATTTGCAAAATTTAGTACATTGAAACTGCTTGAACCGAAGTTAGGATTAAAAGTCGAACCTGTAGCCACACTGTTTTGACAACCACATTGCAGTTCGTCATAGCATCTATAGTTTCATTTGCAACATCCTCAGCAGCCTTGTTAGCAGAATAACTAGGCGGGGTGATGTAAACTTCCATTTTCATTCCAACTAAATATTAAAAAGTTTTATTTGGAAACGTTCATGTTTCATCTAATCACTTTTAAAGAATAGAATATATGTTGCTCAATTGTTTAAGAAGATTACTAGTGATTCAAAAGTATTTTACCTTTAGTAAAAAAAAAAGGATAACATAGTTTTAAGAAAAGGTAATTATTTTGCTTACGGTCAGCGCCTATGCGAATATTCATACAACCGTTAACATCGACGAGTCCCTTGAATTCTGGCCGGTAAACTCTGAAAAAATCGTCTTTGTTGCAAGTGTTCATCAATGGTTAAGTTTTGGGTACGGTTTACCTGTGAAAAACTTGAAAACGTTGGAATATTATTATTATTAGAATAATTGGAATAACTATGAAAAGATACAGATTATTAGATTACTGGCGGTTTAATTCTGAATGCAGCAACCAATCAATTTGAGATCAACTTATTTTAATAATTTTTCTACAAATATTACCTTACAAAAGCCAAATCGTAGCTTGCATTTCTGAGTTTTATGTAGTCGTATTTGGTAGCTAGACCACTGAAGTCGACGGCCAGACCAAACTAAAATTATCCGTAATACTGAACATTCCAACTTAATTTAAATCTCCTCGGAACAAAACTTGGAAAAGACATGTTTCAAAAAGTGTGGTTAAGCAATTGTTTCATTGATATACAAACAATAAAAAACGGAAAATTTATTAGTGATTAGTACGCGCACACTCCGTCCACAATATACGTAAGCTATCTTATTGAACGAAAGGTCTGTTTATTAATATGAAGTTTGTGGAAGATACTTACACTAGAATTTTGCCCGTAAGTCACGGCGGCGGTGGCAACTAACAGCAAAATGGAAGATACAACCATTCTAAAACGGAAATTTAAAATAACTATGAATTTTATAACATATATCATAACATTACTAAGAAAAGGAATTCTTTTGAAATACAAGGAATTTGATTATTTCATCCTTCAACCACGTTCAAAACGAATATGTAATCAAAAATGAGATTTGCCTATTTATACCGACTTACCATAGTGCAACCTTGTACAAATACCGACTATCTATTTTAAATGCGCATATTCCACATGGCTTTGTTTTGCGTCACAGTGGACAGTGAATATCCTAAAACACATCTAAACAATAACTGTGGGCAGAAGCTGTACAAACAAATTCTGATGGACAATATCCACCTGGCCCAATTCGCCTTGGAACGGGGAGATATCCAAGGGACATCTCCAGCCTTCCTAGTCAGAGAAAGGTCATGGAGCCAATTTAATAATACTATTTATTCAGAATCTGCTTGATCACAGGTTGTGAGATCTTAAATCCGCTGAGTGGTTATTTTCTGCCGTTTAGTTTGGTTCGTCCTTTCCAGAGTCATCCATGACAATCCGTTTACTTAGGAGCCCATGTTACTTGTAATATTATTTACATAATAAACATATCGGGAACAAGTGTTGCAGTAGTTTGTCATTATTTATATTTCTACAGTCAAAAGCTACCATGGATTGATAGTTTGTTTCTAATTATGAGTTGCTATTGATTAGTAGAAAAGTAACCTCGTGATATGGTGAACGGAGAATGTTTATCTGGACATATGGGCTTCCAGCTATAAATGAAAGTTACACAATTTGCAATGATAGAAAGAAATTTGAGGGGTTTTTTGCTGATATTGAAGAAACTGTAGTTTCTATTGAAACTCGCAAACGTAAAGCTCAAATCCCAACACCACTAGATTAGATAGATTGTTTCATTGTGTTACTTTTAGTCGTAATGTTGATCTAGTCAGTACGAATTTGCTAATAAACATGTTTTTTAAGAGTTACAGTTTATCTTACCTTACTAAGGTAAGTTCTTGAATGAAAGGCTAGAGTTCACTGGTTCTGTTCCCTAGGGTACTCCTTAAAGTGATTATTTCAATGCACCAATCGTATCACAATCCTACTAGGTTTCTTAGAGGCAGGGCTTCGGTCGCTCATTAATTTTGGAATTTTCTGAGTATATATGATTTCTTCAGTTAGTTTGGAGACAAATATGGATTATCTCTAATTCAGTGATTTCCTTGTGCATGTGCCCGCGTTTAGTATGATCCTTCTGCAGATTCGATGAGCTAAACCCACCGACTTGTGGTTAGATCCTCTCGGATACAAATACCGTTGCTCTAACCACTTTTTCCAAGTCCTGAAAATTCAACATTATGAACTAGTGATCACTGATCACAATGTTGCAGAGACTTTTTGTCTCGCTCGGACTGAAACGCATCGATTTTTCGAGAATCTCAGGTTTAACTGCCCAGCGAACAATTAGCTGCTCTCGATTTTTCACACTGGCCAACATTATCTTTCGGAATTCTATATTTTTATAACATTTGTAATGATTAAATGCTAATTCGCCTTCATACCCCTAATATTTAAACGGGGTTACTGTAGGAGCATTGTGGACCATGGGGCTACATCCCCTTGTTTGGCTAACATTTTCATCCTTGCTGTCTTTCGGATCATTTACTATTTTATATGAAAAATCAAGAGGTCTGAACTCGGGACCGGGCGGGAGATTTGCTAGTAATTTTTTCGACTTTTCAAAAATTTTCTTGTCATACTTTTCTTACTACTGCTTGTGTATTGTATACCGTTGTGGCCAAACATATTCTAAAAAGTGGAAAACATTGATTTGAGACCATTTTCGGCCAGACAGGGTCGGCCTGTCCCAAACCTGTTCACGAGTTAAACCATAACTAGATGTACATATTATTCAATTGGCAAGATGGAGGTCAGCGTCTGGGGTTTGAAAGAAAGGATCCCAAACTTTGTGCCCGTTTCAAGCTACCCCGGACAGGACACTATCATCGGACCCTGTGCATTGAGATTAGGAAATACATACCAAATAGAGCATACATATTTTCAGTGAATTTGTATCGTTGAAGTGCGATTCACTTCTATATCCATCTGCTTTTGTTGACCAATCGGTAAGTATTATGTGAAACATAATTCAAATTTATTGCAATTGATCTTCCAATATTTAACTACTTAGAAATTATGTTATTAACTAACATCAGATAAGTAGACGAATCCTTTTGTAACGCTACTAAGGTTACAAACTGCTTATTTTTGAATTCTTTGTTTTTCAGAAACATTTTATTTCAGTTTACATGCCTGGTGAAAGCTGATAGATGCAGCCTAGTGGACTTTAGTCTATCGCGGACAAATCGTCTGCTAAACACGCTAGAGCGTGATGTTCTCCAAAAATATGGAATTGTCAGTCTTAGTTCAATAATATATCCACTCTGTTCCTTTTAGAAAACCTCGAATGATATTTGTATTTATGACTTAGACAGTCGATGCCCAAGTGGTACAGCTCAATACGGGGATCAGTGCTTCAGTATAGCAGAAATTGGTAAGAGAAAGATTGATCAACTGATAACACAGCATATTAACAAGCTTTATATATGTCAGTTACCAGATTTCTAACAACAACAATATTTTAAATATTGTTTGATGAGTATCTCACACTCAATTCATAGTAGCGATGGCACCAGCTTGTTCGCGAAAGAGCCGAGTTGCCCAATCCCTACTATTGGAATCAAACAAAGCAATATAATATATCAATCAAAATCGTTTATGCGTAATAATTTGAAGTCAAATATTGAAGTTTATTTAGGAAAGGATTGTAAATACCCCAGTATGTCTTTTATACCTAACGAGGATTTTGACATAAGAAGTGCATTGGGTGAGTAATCTAGGGTTTTGTTAATATATCATTTAAAATATTATTAGAAAACAAACACAATCTTTGATGGCGGTTCTATTTGCTACGCGATTTCAGAATTTGGTCTCACTCTATCGAATGTAGATATGGCATTCACAGGGCTCATCTCTAACAGTTCTGGATGGTACCGTGAGGATTCTAAACCAATTGTCTACTTTAGATGGTGGATTCCACAAGAGTGTACGTCCCAATTTATTTTTTTGGGAAGATTCCCAGAAGCTGTAGTAGAAACCCGAAAATACAAAGAAATCAACCAATTAGTTGTGTTTAAATAGTGAACTTGCGTTCATTTCAGTTGACATTGACAATTCGCGAGCAGCCCTAATTCTAACATCAGAACCAGGATCAAATGCAGGATTCATGAAGGCGGTTGATACAAATACGTAAGTTAGCACTCGTATCGGTTGTATAAACTAAGATAAGGAAGATAAACATATAAACTATTTCAAAAAAAGCCAATTATTAGTTTAAAGAGTGAGTCATAAGATTACTGCAAATAAATTGACTAGCTATAGTAGACGGACAAACGATATGCAAGTCAAAGATCTGAGTGCTCAACTTAAAAGCGCCAAATAGTTATAATCACTAACATAAAATATTTTTTCAGAGAAATAAGTTAGATATAGTGTTGCATAATGCATTTTTCACTAGTCTGCGTTTTCGCACCCCACTGCTGGGCCGCGCTCCAATAACATTTCCGTTCTTACAGTATACCCTTGCATAAACATCGGCCGCCGACCATATATTTAGGGAACTACCGTTACTCTGTGTTCGGGATAACTCGAATGAATACAAGGTGCCTCCAGTCAAGCCAGTCACTACAACAAGCACAACTACGACTACGACAACTACGACAACTAGGACGACAACGACCAGAAAACCAACAACTACGACCAGAAAACCAACAACTACGACCAGAAAACCAACCACTACAACTGTATGTTAAAAAAAATTTGTTTTACAACTCACCGATGAGACTGATAGCGATAACATATATGCTGGCATTTTGTGAGTAACAAGTTAGCTTAAAAACTTCAATTAAGAATGCTGGTACTTTTTGAAAATGCACCCAGCTACTGCTGTTAACTGCGGTACAGGTTCAATATCCGTAGCATTTAAGTAGAACCGTTAAAAGGCCCATCGAATACTCTCGATTAAGAATGTAGGATGATATCTGCCGCTCTGAGAATTATTTTGGAGCAAATTTCGTTCTTTCTGTTACCGATTTTGATAAAATGAATTTAGTCCAGACTGAACAAACGAAATTAGATTGAATATATATTGCCTCTCAAAATTTGAAAACGAACACTGCGCAAAAAGTTTTCGCATCTCACGATAACGCTTGGGCTTGTTCTAAATTCTTTTTATCTCATTAATCTCAACCAAAACCATATGAACAATGTAGTCGATGTTTAGATGAGTGTAGAACAAAAAAATCAACTGGCTAGACAAAGAATATTCGCCTATGGGTCTCAGCTGCTAAGGTATGAAAATTTATTTTTGATTTTGCGAGAACCAGCCGCCAAATCCGAATAAACACAATTTAAAAACTTTTATAACAAAAATCTCTTTGATTTGAAGTTTTTTTGAAACTATCTCCAAATTTTGAAATTTGGCCTCATGAACATATGAGACAGTCCTCTCATCGGGCCGGGTCGGGCTTTGGAAAAAGTTGGCGGGCCCGACTAGGCCCCCCCCCGGCCCGGCCCGATCGGGCCCGATCGGGCTTTTCACAAAAACCTCATAACAATTTTTTTGATTTTTCACAATTTTTTCAACAAAATTTTTAGTAAAATATGAAAAAATATGCAAAAATTGTATAAAAATATGAAAAAAAAAATACAAAAAAAGTTTATC
>JAQGAV010001014.1:0-24371 GCA_034691345.1 Phasmarhabditis papillosa | reverse complement strand
CAGAGCAAATGAAAACGGTGAAATATTGGTGCTCATACCCTGGCTTATTTTGTTAAGCACTTCATGTTAATTTATATATCATTGGAAAGGCAATAGCTCAATCTAAACAAATGAGTTTCTTCGAATGATTAGGTTGAAACGTTCCTGAGAAAAATTAATTTTAATATTAAAATAAGAGCCCAGTCCTTTAACTGAATGTCTCCGTTGGCGAGCCGTGAGGTCTAATAAGACCTCAGAATTAATGTGGAACAATTAGTGTAGAGGATACCTTAGCGATTAGGATTAAAGTTTACTTTGTGTTTCTTTTTTTTAGGTATACCTCGCAAAGCAGTAAGCTACTACGACATTGGAGAATCATCACTCAATCCAACGAAATTTGATTTGGCTTGCTGGTATTAAATTGTTGTCCCCAAGTTATAATCTGTTGTTGACTTATATTATTCTTTTAATTAAGCTAGCCAATCTCGAGCAGCGTTAATGCACGTGTGTGGCCATAAATATTCGACATGGCATAGCCTCATAAATTGCCATACAATAGAAGAGAATTTACGATTGTAGCAGAAATTAGCAATAGAGCAACAAAGTGAACGGCTAAGTGAAGCGAAATGATTAATTATAAACAAACTGTTGGTCTAAGAAGACATTTTATTGCAGTAGAAATCAATAAACTTCTATAGTCGGCTTCAAGAATAATACAGCTGTAAGTTGCCTGAAGGTGCAGTGATGAAAATGATTAAATACGCGAATTACACGGCGGTATTACTTTTGAACTCGACTATAGAATGATTGTAATTTATGAAAATGAATTCTAGCTAGAGAATGCCTGCGACCAAGCTAATTCACAATTTGTCGGCATATTCACAACAATTTTAAATTGTAAACCATCCTGTTGAGGAATCTGGGCGATATAAACTAGTTTTATTTAAAAGACTATAGTCATCATCAAGAGCTAAGTTTCAGCGCAGCTTCCTGGGGAGCAGCGGTTTTATATATAAATGAACGAACTTGATCTATAACTCGTTTTACATAGTATGTATATTTGTGCAGTTCTATTTTATCTAAATATCTTCAATTCCTCTTCGATACTATCGCGTTCATTATTCATCACACATATGCTTATTCTTCTTATCGAAGCCTCCATTTCCTTATAAAAACTACCACCATATGATCAAATTATATTGGAAATTGATTGCCAAGGACACTACACATACGTAGAGGCTCGGTAGTTTTTATCTACACTTATTTGCTGCTTCAATAAGTGAGATTAATTAGAGTCTAGTTGTACAGACGACCTTGTAGATTTAAATATTATAAAGACAAGGTACGGTAGATTCAAGGTTGAGCAAAACTTTTATAGTTCTAATGTTTGAGATTAGTTTTATAGTTTTTTTTAAACTTTACGCTGCTATAGTCGGATTCAAGAGTAATACAGCCGTGTAAAATTAGATTTGGAGCAGGCAGAAAAATAAATTTTCGTCAGAGACATACGAAATGAAGGCAAACTTGCAATTGCAGATTCCGTGCGCGTAAATTGCCAGCAGTTGCAGTGTTAAAAATGGTAAAATACGCAGAAAACACGGCGGTATTACTTTTGAATTCGACTATAGTTGAGTTTGATAAGTCTTCACGTAAGGTATGTTATATAAATGCAAAAATTTAAAAAAAACATACTTGAAATTTGAAATCCTTTATATCTATGCTAACAAATCCCTAATTTCCTTTCTAAGTTACAAGATGTATATTGGGTTTAGATAAATATATGGTGTATTTGTCATAGTATATCGGTTACATATCTCATCACTGAACCGCTACCTATCATATTACACTAATATCTTACAAATATAGAACAATTAGATAGAGAATAATATATTAACACTTGTAATATTAGAATTATATTTACATAAGTATAGTCTTATTCGAGAGTAATAATGCAATGTTAAAGAATAATCTCATTGAAAATGGCTTTGAAAGTATTAGAAAACTAAAAATATACTCAAAATTTCTTTAAAATACGCAAGTAACACTCCATTGTTCCTCTTGAATCAGACTATATTTTTTAGGTTCTCATTGATACTGGTAATTAAATGTTTTCCTAGACTATTTCGAATGTGGCAGAAAACCGTTTACAGTGAGAATGAATAATACCTATTGAAGTAAGTTCATGCGGGTGTGAGCTGTATAAAAATACCGAGCTCCCCGTCTCGACATGAATTATGTCCTCAGTTTCGAAATCTAACTCTATGCTAAGTATTTGACGAACTTCTGAGTCGATCCCTTCTTATTTTTTAGTTGCTGGTCGGTGTTATTATTTCGGCATTCAGTCTTTTTCTTTGACTGTTTATCGTTTCTAAGTGTTGAATATAAAGAGTTCCGCCAGATGTTGAATAAACAACACGCCATGTAGAAGGGCAAATTGCGTACACGCAGAAAGCTGGCATAAACAAGCAGATAACTAGAGATAACTAGAAGACAAGCAACAAAAGAAGTTTCCATAATCAGGGCAAACATACTTTTAGAAAAAGGTCCTACATTTTCATTAACAGTTACATATAGTTGAAAAGTTGCTTACTCAATAAACCGACTGTCTTGAATATTAGTAGTGTTTTCAAGAGTGTATGATGCCGCGCCGCCAACATATATTAGTGAGAAAATTGCGTAGTTTTCAAAATTTGCAAAAGAAGTACTGCTAAATGTACACTTACAATATTTATCACGGACTTATTACCTTCAAGTCCGACCTTGCTGCGCTCAACTAGAACCCGAATATTTAGGATTTGAAACCTACTTTCCAAGCTAAATATTTTCTAACGATAGGTAATAAATCCTCTTTATAGGTGCCCTCTCACTATATAATTCCGATACTGGACAACCTGCCGGTGCCAGCCTTATGTCCAACTATCCGTGTTTTTGTTTTTCACTATAATAACATAATGTCACCTTTCACTTCAACTATAAGCTATTACATGACGCTGTAAACGCAGTAGAGTCTACAACAAACAAGGAAATTGTACAATAAAAAAGTTACGAAGGGAATTATTTTTGGTTTAGATAGTCTACCTCAAGACCTAGGTTTCCAGCGCGGTATCGCGAGCGGCGTGCAGTGTTATATAAAGTGAATGTAAAATCGGTCAACGTGGTGCGTTTTTTTCCAAAAGTACATACGTTTTTATAACACAGCGCCCCGCTCATGATACCGCGCTGGAACCTAGGTCCTGAGATAGACTATGGTTAGCAATACATATCTAGTTGGTATAATACTTGTGAGGAAATCCACAAACTAAGAAAGTTATCTCCTAGCGATTCTAAACTTTGAAAATTTCTCTGCAAACTTTAAATGAATATCAGGTTTTAAAAACTTTCAAATTATTTCTTTGTGAACGATGGAATTAGTTTCAATAAAGCTTCCAAAAGTAGACAACACCCCCAGCTATCTTCTAAGACATTCCAAGAAGACTCCAATAGTACTATGTTTCTAAATCATTCCGGCCCGCCACTATCAAAAATGCATCGAAAGTGGCGGGGCGATAACTTGTCCCTCGAGAGCAATTTGTCGGTTTTGTGTTGCGCATCCTCTTTGAGGTTGTCAGTTGTATCTTGTTGAACAAGTCGTTAGCGGTGAACACAAAAGTGATACTACTATATCACCTGTTACCAACACCAATAGGGATTTTATTACCGGGGTGAATCGGTCAGATACATAGTTACACTATGTTGGTCTTGTAAAAACACGGTGGTCTGATTTTAATTGACCAAGTAATTAAAAATTGCTTTTGTTGGTTAAAAAAGGAAGATTCTTTTTTTTTTAACATTAACTAGGAATACTCTCTTTGCTTGGACTATCATATGCCTTGGAGATCGCGTCAAATTTGGTAGTTTAGCTCAGTGGTTACCGCATCCGTCAACAAAGCTAGAACTTGCTGGTTCGATCCCTTTCGATCCCATTTCAAACTCATTCACACTCTTTTGACCGCTCGCGTATCGCGACAGTTTTTACAATAAACAATTGACGGTTTCTGTAGGTCTAAACTGGTTCGGCCAGCCCGGTTCAACTCTATTTTTTCAATGATTTGTTATATTGGCTGTGAAACTAATCTAAATCCACTAAAATCTAGATTACATTGGATTTTTAGCCATTTAGGTGTCATGTGTTTATTGTCTAATGTAGCGTAAAGGTAAATATGTGGTTAGCAAGATCTCACCCTAAGAGAATGAAACGATCTTGCTTCGAGGTGAAAAGGCTAAAGAAACAAAAAATGTTCATTTCCGGAAAGTACCGTACTATCAAGGTTAGTCAAAGTCTAGCAAGACTTTTCGTACTTCGAAGCGCAATGTTTTACTATATAGTCGACGGATGAATCGTTTGCAGAGGTGTACTGTAGAATTTAGAAGGAGAGCAGAAATCGAAAGAAAATGTACAGGCAACCGATATAATTGTGCGCTCGCCTTATAATAAATAGACCTTTAAACTAGATGAGATTTGTTCGTAGACTATAGCTACATAGGTGTTAGAAGAGCTATGTTTCCTGCGCAATTTTCCAGGAAAGTGCGCAGTTATATGAATATGAGTATTCTCTTGACGAAAAGACTTTCAATCCACCAATTCCAGTGAATTCTAACACAGCCTCTAAAAAATTCCGTCACATCCGGTCCCCCACCGCACCCCCAGGTGCAGTCGTTTGGTGTTTGTCTCATGATCTAATCTCCCATTAAATGTTCTTTCCTCCTCTTAGACTGCCGTGTTTTGGGTCCCTGTTGGTCCTGGCTCAAGCCTATAGCTGTTGATTGTTTCGCGTCGTTTGTTACAACACAAAAATCGCTGTGAAACGACATGTATACAAGCTCTTGGCGAGAGCATTTAGAGGCATAGATTTAGAGAAGAGGGGGAAAAGACACGGGAGTACCCGGGAGATAATTATGGGACTTTTAACGAAACGGTCACTTCCTAATTAAGTGTTTGTTTCAGATCTAATAGATTACCTCTTATTTTGCTAATGAACATAGTTTTAATCAATTATAACCTTTTGAAAATAATCAGAACTATTGCGGTGTTACAATAAGGTTCTCTTGAAAAACATAAAATACTAAAATAAAGTACTCGTTTCCAAAATGAAAACGTTGATCGAGTCCCTCATCCCACCAACTTATGCGTTTCATGGATTCGAATTCAATACAAGACCAAGTTTTTTAAACTAACTATTCTAGAATAGGTTTAATTACGGTATTCCTTTTAATTAATGTATTCTAGTTAATCCAAGAATGAAATAACTACCTAGCACTATTAATGAACTCATCTCTTCTGTCAGACTATATATATTCTATTCCCGAGACTATAAAATAATTCTTCCGATTGCGTGAGATGATTAATGTAGATTGTGCGATAATAAGATTCATGAGATAAATTGTGTCACAGAGAGGGCAAATGTTAATGAACTGTGAAGAATGTGGGAAAATAAACATTTAACAAACAGAAGAATATACTTTACAATTGCCTTAAAACCATGGGAACAAACTTAGTTTTGATAGTAAGCGGACACCTTAACCGTAAGTCAAATTTACTAGGATTCAATGTTTCCATCTCAAAATAGTGTCGGTTCCCTTAAAATCGAAGATCTCGGTAAAATAGTTTGGTATCTTATAGTCTGCACCAAAAGCTAGGGGCGCAGCGGTGTTACATAAAAATAACGCGAAAATCAGTGGGTTCGGAACCATGCGCTACAGACCTAGATCTTGATACAGGCTATACCTTAAGATCTTTCTTGCGTTTAGACGTATCTAACCCATCTGTCCATAAATCCCCCTTTTTAATGTACAAAACACCAGTAATTATTTTCTTTTTATTAAATGTATTCAGCTAGAAACACGGCATCCTACACGGACCTCCGTATCCACCCAGCAGCTGCCACGGCTCGCGCACCCTGTCAACTGCTGAAAACCCGCATTCAACTCATTCAAATGAAATTTATGGCCACCGATTTGCTATTTTACGTAATAAATGAGCTATTTGTTTAAAACAGACTCGTTGTAATGCTTATAATGACTTGTCGTGTTGTTAGAAAACAAAAAGAGCTATGGGAAAGTGAATTTAGAAGAGATAGTATCGAAAAATTCTCTTATGATTCCCGTAAACCGACTTCTAGCTGCCCCAAGGTGGATAGAATAACAAGAACACCCGTCATGTGATATACATTGATATATGGAATATTTTTTTAATAGTATAGAACATAGCGGATTTTTCGTAGTTTAGAAAACTTCTTTGAAAAATGAGTAACGTACAATGCGGTGTTAAAAATTGAAAGTAAGCTAAATTGTCAACTTTCTCATAATAAAAATAAACAGAAGACGCTGCCTCTGAGCAAAACTATAGTCAACAATGTAACAATTTAGTTTTAACAACTTTAAATTCTTTGTAATTGTCAAAATAAATAATTTTAGTGTTTTTTCCTGAAATGAAAAGTTCCAAGCCGTCTTTTTTCTTATACAGATAGGTTAAACCCCGGTGGCCCCTACTGACCTTTGTGCAATAGTGTTAATCTTGTCTAAGCACTCATTTCTAGGTGAAATATGATATGATTTAAGATCATTATAGGTCTAACCTAAGTATTATGTTATAGAATAGAATAAGAAAAGATAATTATTACATTCTAATAGGCTAATGACCTAAACGAACGAACACACTTCAACTGCTATAAAGGATCAAATTCACTAAACATGTAATGGAACGTGTTGAGAATGCGTCTCCCTCCGTTATAATACGCTTAAAGCATAGTTCTTGTTACAGACTATAACATCCTTCAAAAGTTTCCTGAGATCTCATCCTAACTCCCTTATCCCCCTAGTTTTTGTCTTCGTATAGTCATTTAGCTGCTCTTTCCTTATATATATGGTTGCGCAAGTTGTTGTGTTTTATTAGACTCCCTGAGGGCAATTAGCTTCATAAGATGGACGTAGTAGAAAGGCAGCCATGCGGAGCTAGCAGTCGTAAGAAAACGAGAAAATACTCAGCTCAGGAGTCAGGAGCAATTCAATACATAGAACACTTTAGGAAAATAAAGTCGATCTTTCGAAAAAACTTTTGAACATAGTGTTAAAAAGTATGAGGGTCGAGGCCTAATTATAAGGGTAGAGATTTTTGGATTCGAAATAGAAATACTATATTTAATGTTTTTTAGAAAACATCCCTCTAAACATTTCGACATCTACTAACTCTAGAGAGAAACTCCATTTCGCAAAAACCAATTTGCCTTGACCAAACTGAGGTATGCACAAATCTCAATTACTTTACGTACTTGCAAGTTTTCCAAAACTTTGAACTTAACATTCGTTAATCCCAACTAAAGTCTAGATTGATCTTTTAGTTAAATACACTATTAGTATGAGTCTACTGCAGTAGACCTTGACGTGTGTTTTTATTAAACAACGACATGCCAAATTACGGGTGTAAGGTCAGTGGAATTACCTGCCAAACACAGCGCCATTCATTACTATTATAGTCCTTACTATACACCTAGAACTTAGTCTGAAAGAACCGTCAACGAGAACCGGTTAATGGCCTTTAATTACTCTATGTATTGTTATAATATGGTAGATCCCAAATGGGAAACTTGCAGATGAAACCAGTGAAGTATGAACAAAGTTACATATCTTAAGACGCCTAGCAATAAAAGTCATGAAGAAAATAATATAAATAATTTAAAACAAACAAGTAGACTTCAAAAGGCAGAGACAACTATTCAACATATATATAGTTAAATCCAAAAGTAAATGAGCTGTCTAAATAATTTAGAGGCTAGATTGGCAATCATTTTCCCTTTAAAGGTCGCTAAATACGTATCTATAGTAAGATCCGAAAGTAATAATGGAGTGTTAAAAAAGAATCTCGCCGAGAATGCCTCTGAAAGTTTTTGAAATACGAAAATATACGCAAAATTGCATGAAAATACGCAAGTAACACTCCAATATTCCTCTTGAATCAGACTTTATCTCATAAAAATACGCAAGGAACACTCCATTATTCCTCTTGAATCAGACTATATTATACTTTTCCTGCTAAACTTAGGTTTGCCTAGTTTTTCAAGGAAAAACCCAAAATCCTCCAATCCTACTAAATTTTCGCCCTATTCGTAATTCTCGACCCCCTTTTGAAAACTAGTGGATTGGAGGTTCGTAAAAAGAAGGACGGCAATCATTTTCTGCACGGCGGCCCAGAGAGGAGGCAATTAATGAACAACTGCAGTTCGAATTTCACGAAAAAGGGATGAAGTGGACTGGAGTCATAAAAAAGATTGGAGCTTAGGATTGACTCCAGAAAGTTCAGTTGGGTAGGAACATTCGTCAGTATTAGTAATAAAACTATAGAATATTATTAAAGTTGTAAAGTGTAAATAATATTATAAGCATCAAATATAACTAAAAACTAACATACCTTATAAGTTAAGTAATTCTTAATAAGGAAAAAAAACCTTCCATATATATAAAATACCGTACCTTATGAGTTTTACAAGTAGAAACCAGCGACTGCACATCATGATTAGTATGTCGAATATCTTGTAGGCAAAGACAGCAAACAGGGATCTAAAACAGTTTTGTAAAACTATTTAACTAATTAAAAGAATGTAAAGTGTTTACATTTGAAACAATGAAAGAATGTAATAAAAAGGTACTAACCTTACAAGCCACACAGAACATGGACAGTTGTTCATCTTTATGAACAGCACATTTCGGCTCTTTTAAAGGGGCTCGGGCAGATGAGGTTTTTCTGAAAATCAAAGGGCTTAAAACTTTCTTTTTTAGTTTTTTAGTTTTTTAGTTTTATAACTTAGTTTTCATAGTTTTGCTATAGTTCGGTTGATTAATAGCTGCTTTGCATAACAAGGAATACTGAAATGGAGCTGCTCTCACAAAATTTAATTGATATAGTCTATAACAAACTAAAGACCTCAGAGCGCGGTGGTATACGTAGGCTTCCGAAATTGCGTATTTGTCATTTTCTGGATATGATACAAAATAAAACTATTACAATAATATTTTTCTGACAGTAAACAAAAAATTGCGCATCGAACCATATAATGGAAGAATCTTACACAACACCGCGCAATGCAGTCTTCTTTTTGTTATAGACTATACCAATGAATAACTTTAAAATAAAGCATAGTTTACCTCTGACTTGGATTAATTAGACTATGTTTAGCCAACGGTCCTCGTGAAGGGTGTAGAGCTGTTTGACAAGGCTCACAGTAGAATATATCACATTGTTCACAGTAAATAGTAGCTAGTCGGGAAGAACCTTCGCATAACTGAAAAGTAAAGTCAGAAAATTAATAAGATAATAGAATAAATATACTCTATATATATCCAATACTATTACAAAAATGCACTTAAACTATATAAAATGGTAAATTTAGCTTACCTGACAGTTCGGCTGTACATTTTCTTCAATAGTAGGTGTTTCTACCGTTGACGATTTCCTGCTAGGGTGGTTTTGTAAGAATCTATTTAAAACATTTACAACAGCTATGTTAGTAGGTGCGGAGAGAATAGAGCCCTCATCCACAAAATAAGAGGACTTTTGACAGACACCTAAATATAAATATAGTATAAGCTATTCAAAAGTAATGAAGCAGTGTCTGCTGCGTATTTCGTTATTTATAACACTGCGCCTGCTTGCATTCTTATTAACACGGCCTCATTATTTTGAATCTGACTATATATGGTTTAACGTCTGAATGATTTGTTGTTAAATATAAGTTTGTCGAACAGTTCCGTCAAATTAAAAGAAACGCACCGTGGTTAAAGTTTAATTTGAGTATTTTATAATATTTGTATTCTAATGTTTATATAAATCTATAAGCTTACCACAAACAAGCTGAGTTCCACTGGTGGACGGTGTTAGTATATTCGGTAACCGTGATAGTGGAGGTCCAATGATTGAAGAGGGCCGCGAAGCTAAACATATAGTTAGATAAGAAAAGTTAATATATAAACTAGTTAAATTATTAAAAAGTTTACCTCTGCCTCCCAGCACAACAACTCCGGAATCAGTTTCGGATAGGATGGATAGCTTATCGCTCTCATGGTCACCGTCGGAGATGCAGACGGAAACAGTGTCGGATGCGCCTAAAATATTAGTATATTACTAAGTTAATATTAAAATAAGTAACAAACTAAATTGTAAAGTTATAACACTATATAATTTAACTAACCCGAACTACAAGTAGGCGAAACGTGGTTAAAAAGTGGTAGATTCCCAGGTGTGGAGGGTCGGGTGGTGGAGGAGCAGGGTTGTTGGACCTAAACGACAAAGTTTTAAAGTTTCAAAAGAGTTTTTATATTTATTAATTACAACTTTATAAAACAAGTTGTAATTAAAAGTATTTATTTTAACATTATTTATGTATTCAAAATCACACCTTTACCGCACAGTTCCTACAGTAACTGTGTCCGCAATTCAGCAGAATTGGGTCCTCGAAAAAACTTCGACAGAAAGAACACTTTAACTCTTCTTCCATGGCATTTACACTGTAAAAATATAAATAAAAGTATTATTATTAATATTAAAAAGACTAAAAACAACAATTTAAACAAAGAATAAGATTACAAGCTGCAAGAAAATAAAAGATTGATCCCGGAAAGAGGGTAAAATTGTAAAGTTTCTGGCTTTTGAGTGATTATAGTGGCACATATTACATCATAATTCCACTTGGCGGAGGACATTTGGTAGTTTTGACCACTTTACAATAAAAATAAAGAGAATTTATTAGAAAGAAAGATAAAGATTATGATTTATATAGTCTTGAGAAAGCGGGGCGAACACTAAGTAACATAGCTAATGGAGCTAAAGAGTTATAAAAACTAGAAGTATTATCGTATACCATAAATTCATAATGGGTTAACTTTTGTTAAATGTACTTTTAATTATAATATATTAAAACAACATTGTTAAGCATTATTTAAAATGTAAACCATACAATATACAATCCAAACTAGCTATGGGAAAAATTTGAAAGACCTCAACGCACTTATATTTCAGAAGATATAAGTGCGTTGTGATGGTTTAACCCTTGCTCTAAGTAAGGCATATCATTTGCAAGGTTAGCAAAATTAGGCAAAAAATGAAACGGAAAGTCCGAGAGATAAAAGTGTTTGAGCTGAGCCCCAACAGTTGCAATCAATGCATTTGAGACTTGTGCGAAAACAATAAAATCAACGCATAAAATGCACATTCTTCGTTTCTTCACATTGTAAAAGTTTTGTATAAAACGAAATGGAGGCTTTTAGAAAGAATAAGAACATATATTTAGCAGAAATAGTTGGTTTTCTGCTAGAGATAACTATTTTGAGATTTGGAGTTCAACTTAAAACATACTTATAACTAATTGCACAATATTTATTGTTAGGTGTCATACCATAACATAATTCCCAAGGTATTATAATATTACAAGCTAAAAACTTTGATCACTTAAAACATTTAAACTTTGAAAATTTTGATGCAGTTGTACTGAAACCTAAAAATCGGCCACAGGCAACAAAAAACCAACCTAAGATCACTAACGTAAGCAATAAAACAATGTAAAAAAATAGAATTATCTTATTATAGACAATACTTTTACTGTATGTAATTGATATTTATCTATGTTTAGCCCTATAGGGATTACTCCTGTTGGGAGAGGATTAACCAATTGCAACAAGAAACAATAAGAAACAGACGCGATGAAAGAAGAATAAGGTCAACTACGGTTAAATAAAACTATTTATATAAGTTATTTTAAAATGATTATTGTTAAATTTTAAAGATAAGTTCAACAACAAAAAACTTTCATTATTTTAGGTATTTACCATATTTAAAGCATGATAAGAAACTACTAACTCTAATAAAAGATATCAATAGTATTGAAAAGAGTGAACTTTCAAAATAAGATTTTCTCGCTTATTTTGGTTCTGCAAATAAAAAGTGCAACTTTTTCCTGTCAAAATAGATCAGTGTTAAGTTGATCGGCTAGCTTACATAGGAACGGTATAACCTGCTGTATATCAAATAACGAATTAAGGCCAACTTACAATGAGAATATAAGCTACTAGAGAAGTATTTAATAACTTATTATTAGTAAACTATTCAGAAACAATATTTAGAATAGAAATCCTATTCAAAAAGCTTGAAACGGTCATTTAACAGATATTTGTAAAATAATATAAAAGTTAACCAAAGATTACTTTCATCTTGAAAAGCAGTTTGCATATATAGTCGGATTCAAAAGGAACAATGGAGTGTTAGTTGCGTACTTTTATGCTATTTTGCGTATATTTTCGTATTTAAAAAACTTTCAGAGCCATTTTTGGCCAGATTCTCTTTTAACACTCCATAATTACGTTCGGATCCTACTATACATCTTTTACAAAAACACTTTTCTTTCCCACCACAAAACAAATTCTCTTCCGCAAAAGCTCATAACATAATCTTTATTAAATGTGAGGTGCGCGAGGCCTAGAGAGTGGCACGTTCCTCTATCCCGTAAGTATATGTTTAGAATAAAATAAACGAGCGCCGCCGCCCGATATTCAGAAACGATCGGGGTGTCGGTAGACGGCCTTTAACAAAAAAAGGAAAAAACGATTGTTGGCCAAAAGATTGTTCGAAAGAGGTGTTATCGCCCTATTTGTGGATTTAGCATCATTAGTTTCTATGCACCATTAGACTTTACGAAGAATCTGTGAAAACTGAACCATATTTGGAAATATTAATCTTTATTTGTCTTATAATGCATCCAAATACTTTAATCCTTACTCCTAAAAGTTTGAAAAAGTTAATAGATTGTTTATTATGATTATTCAAAGAGCGTTCAAAAACTTTTAAATTTTGTTTAAACCTAATATAATCGTTATTTTTAGCTTACAACAAGATATTATAAAGTGTATCAAACAAAAGTAACGTTACAATTAGTTTATAGAAACTTTTTTTGCGTTTCTAAAGTTATAAAGCTAATCTTTCGTCATTTACTCTATGCATGCAAATTGCTCGTAGCCTTACACCTGTTACGAAATTTGTTTTCCGGCAAAAAATGTTAATTAAAGGCTATTCTAGCGTATTTTCCTACAATTATTAATAAAATAGATATTTGTTTCTATATTTCGATTTTTGAAAAGATTAAAAATAGTATAGAATGACCAAGTGAGAAAAAGGTTTGTCCGCCAGCACCCAAAGGCATCGAATTTCAGAATTCGCAAGAAAACAAGAAGACTTATTAGTTTTATCAACAATTGGTCAGCAAATAAAATAAATAGAATAAGAATGTAAAGTAGTAAAATAAGGTATTAAACCACAAAAGGTTGAAAACGTTTGCTTAAAGAAAACTCCTGAAGCTGCTAGTAAAATATTTAGGATTCAATTAAAAACAGTTTACTTATATAATTAAACTATTAAATCAATATCGCTTTATTAATTAAGCAAAGAAAAGAGCTATTCAATGGGTGTTGTTGGTATAGATCCCATTTGTGGGCGGGTCTAAGGATACGCGGACTCCGCCTCCAAGACTGCAGCTACTCCACAAGTGTAGCTGTCCCGAAGGAGGCAGGAAATACTATCAACTAATTTAGGAAGACAGATACTGAGTTTACAAAATACTATACTAGTAAAGTTTTTAGATTTTCGGGAGTTACTAACTGTAACTTAGAAACTTTAATGCAAAGTTTTGTAAAACTAAATGTATTTTAAGTGAGAACATTGTTTTTTATGGCCCTTACAGTTATAAGAAAGTTTTCAAATTTTGAAAAGACAATGGTACTTCTAAAGTTATTTCAGCTGTTATATATTGTAAAATATGAATAGATTTATTGAAGTCTTCTGAGAACAGGAAATATTGTTTTGACTACATATAGTAATAAGTAGGCTTGTATTCGACAGTATTCAAGTAAATACAAAAAAATATATACATAATAAACAATCATTACAAGAAAACAGTGATTACAGCCAAAATGAAACGACTTGTAAGCAAATCGAAAAGAATTGCGAGATTTTGAAGTGAACCCTCTTTAAACGCAGAAAAGTTAACAAATGTGATGGTTCCAATTATATCTCTAACAATGTTATCCGGACACGAACTAAGGTGAAGGACGCTATCCACAAATTCAAGAAGATGAAATTTAAATGGGCTAGTAAAATTGCAATTATAATCATTGGACTACACTTATGGAATGGTACCGGATGAGCAAGAAAAGAACTTTTGGCCGGAAACTTATTCAGTGAACTAATAAACTTAGAACTGCTCCTTAAAGTACTGGAGCAACTGGAGGTAAGGATGAATGAATATGACAAGAAATGATTCAGTACAATGAAATAAATTACCTAACCAGCGTGAATAAATCTCCCTCGAAATTACGAATTTCTGAATATATTGATTTGATTTGAAGGTTCCAAAAACAATTCAACTCAATTTAGGTACGAACCCCCAGGGACATCATCGGTACTGATTGAAAATAGAATATTAATTAAAAGGCGTGAATTATGTATTGAATACAGCCAATATCGGTAATTATTGTTTACGCGCAGCCGGCTGGCTACAACAAAAATGCGCCAAATACAAGGATTTAAACATTCTAGTAATCAGACTGGTTTTACATTAGGTTTGTGATGTTCGTTAGATGAGAAGTAAAAGAGTTATTTACAAAATAATAACAAGTAGTAAACATATTTAGAATGTTATTGTTAAATGGTATCTAGTTATGGTCTTCTCTAATTTAGAACGTTATTATTGTTAGAAAATAAAAGGCAACATGTAAGAGAAGTAGTCTGTATCAAGGGATAGGCTTCCAGTACACAATCTTAAAATGCTATCAAATGTTTTCATTTAAAAATGAGGTGTCTATCACAACTACAATAACCTTAATCCAACACATTTTCCTTTTACTGAATTTAAATTCTAAATTGGGTATCTATTTGGTTAGGCGGTGTGGATGCGTAATGAGTAAATATGATGCGATAAATCAGTGTTGAATCTAAGGAAGGAAGGAAGCTAACTAGTAATTATAGAACACCCATACAAATAATTATAGAATCAATAAGGCCAAACCACACAAGGACTCTATTTAATTTAGGCAGGAAATTGATAAATATGCGAATTATGGATGGAACTGCAGGATGGAAACCTCCAATTTGGAATAAAACCATTTTGAAAGCTGAAAATCTCAAGCGTTATTCTTGTAAACTGAAAGAGAAAACGTTACTGAAAATAGGAACATGTTGGAAATGAGTGGCGATCTTGTTCTCAAAAAACTTGGGCTACAGACCATTTCAAAACTCAAATGTCGTAACAGGATCGCCTCACAAGTATTATTGTACCTTGTCCAAAAAAGTGGCTTAAAACTACAGAAGGAAATCGTAGACTGGCTAGATACGCAATTTCCTGTACTCTATTGAACGAACACAGCAAACGGCTACAAGAATGTTCTCTAATTATTTTTTTTACAGCTAAAAGTTGGCTTTTGGTTGTTTTGCTCGCTGAATCATGAATTAAAAATGAGTAAATCTGCGCTGCCCGTGAGAGTCGCAAAAACTGCAAATTAGAAATTTATCCTATTTTAACGTAGTTCCAGTTTAGTAATAAAATAAGTACCTTTTAAACACTGGTTTACTTTATAGTCGGCTAGGTTTCGAGCGCGGTATTCTGGATAGGAGCGGTGTTAAATAAAATAGATGTACCTTTCAAGAAAAAGCTACCAATTTTCAATTTATTTTTATATAACACCGCTTCTTTACAATATACTGGGTGGTAAACCTAGTTTTTTGGTATAGACTATAGTTTAGAATAATGAAAAGTTTCTTTTCCACGCAATAATTCCACCAAAACAAGACTGCAACTAAACTTGAACTCTCTTATTTTCATAAAAATCAAAACTTCTTGCACTCAAAATAAGTCTTCAGATTTCAAACCAACCAGGCCATTCATCAAAAACAACCCTCACCGCTATTTCTATTCAAAAACGGTGCTAATCTGTCGATTAATCCCAAAAGTACGCAATTTATATAGAGGTGCGAGGTTATTGACACGACGAATAGTTGCGTACAAAAGTGCCTCTGCTACCTGTTCATCTATTGTAGAGTGATTGATATAAACTCAGTGGGGGGTGGGGCGAGAGACTATTTTAATATACAAAAGGTAGAAGAGAGGGAAAAGACATCATTGACTTACTCTGTTTGATGTGAGAAACTGTGAATAACTCTAGTGGATAAGGATTTAAAGGATTACCTAAGGATTACTGTAGCTTGAGATATGGGTTACTGTAGGATTCAGAATAGAGCATACAAAAACAAAGCAAATAATATTATAGAATGTACAATGCAATTGTTTATTCAAAGCCAATTTTGAATAGTTTCTATAAGTAGTATATTTACTTAATTCAGCATTTTGCATGAAATTAAAAAGAAATATGTTTAATATTCAAGCAACTAGGAAAGTCACAAATAAAAGTTACGTTGCAGGCAATTACTAGGATTATGTAATATAAACTATAGTCTGCGCCAAGAGTAATTATGGAGTGTAAATAATTCAACTCTCGTCTTAGCCCCTTTTGCGAGCACCGCGAGAGTATCTGGCGGCTAGTCTCCGTTCAATAGTGTACTTTGCAAGTACGCGCGTGCAATTTGCCTGCAGGTGAAGTGTCAAAAATCCAAAAAATACGGAAGTAACACTCCATATTACTTGCAGCTGTGACTATAACAATAGTAAAAGTTTTTATAACCAGTTTGTTCAGTCTAAATACTGCTTAATTTGTGCATAAAAATCTTTCTATCTGCGAACTCTATTAAATCTGTTTTTTGGTTCTTTTTCTTGCTGAATTCGTTCAAGCATATGGCTTAGGAGCAGGAATAATACAAGGTTTATGCAAGAGACTTAGACTTGTAGTACACATTAAAATAAGTCAAGCAAGATCCAGACAGCGATGTTGGGATTAAAAACAATGATTAACTACGGGAATTAACGTGTTTCAGGATTAAGAAGTTTTGACAAGAGCTGTGTGTAGTGAACTGGGTTGTATAGATTGCACTCGGAGGCCAACAAGCTCGAGAAATGCTAAAATTTACTCGTCAGAGGTTTTTTCCAACGTAGGTTTTTGTAGTCTGAAGTTTGGTATGGTTAATCAAAAACATGCCTAATATAACTGAACAATTAAAAGATATGTTACGGCTGCTAAACCATTGTTATGATTCAGGAGCTTAAAACACCCAACTACCTCGTTTCGTGCACCCGAAGACTAAATGTTAGAAAGGAGCTGTCTCTGCTCAGAAGATTCCGAAATGAATGACTAAAACCTTGCGCCTAAGAAATCTCCAGTTATTGTGTGATATGTGCAATTACAGGAAATACATAACTTACTTCGTTTAGAAAACTTCCAGGAACTGACGAAAATACAACTATTTGAACTGAGAATTTTCGGAATCCTCTTCAAAGTAACTCCGTTTTTGACTTTTCTGTTTCTGAGAGTTTATTGTCGCTATCTATCACTGGAAATGTTCGCAAGCAAAAACATAAAGTTAGTAGCCATGGTAGTACAAAGATATAAGATAAATATATACATTTAACCATAGATTAATAGGTTTCGTAGGGAATATTGTCGTTCAAAAATGCATACGTTTCGCAAAGATGTTATTGTAATAAAATTTCAATACAATGAAGTATTTTTAACTTGAATAGTACCTTTGAAGTAATGAAAGAGCTGAAAAAGTTTATATATTCATAAAAGCTAAACTAGATAAGTCTCAATTTTTATTGTTACCGCGTTCTATCGTTGGGAAACGTGTTAGGTTATAATGGATGGATTTAATTTATTTCTGTAAAACAATATTCACTTTTTACACCGCTACTTCTCAACATACTGCGCCAAAACCTAACTCTTACAAAAGACTATAAAACTAATGGTAAACAAAACCGCAGCTTAGCGGACTACTTTCTGAAATAAATATGAAAGTAAGTATTGTCAAAAGTTATAAAGAATAACAAATATAAAACAATATTAAACGGCCTGTTTTTGTCTTTTATTCTAAAATGCGCGATGTTTGCATACAAAAAGGTCTAACAGATGGCAAGAAAGGCCGAATTTATGCCCAAAAAAAGAAAGGAACCGACTAGCATAAGGAGGGGGGTAAAAAGAGCATGATCAATTGGATTATACACTAAATTATAATAAAAATCACATTTGAATAAATATAATTAGCTAGACTATTTATTAGTTGTTTGCCGAAAAGATTAGACAATAATAGATTGAAGTGCCGCAATTGCGATGCAACCGAATTCTAAATTTGATAATGGAATTTTTTAAAAGAATATTATCGTCTTTATGAAGAGCTAATTTAGCAGCGCGGTATGATGAAGAGAGACGGTGTTATAGTCTATAACAAAAAAAAGACTGCAGAGCGCGGTGGTATACATAGGCTTCCACAATTGCGTATTTGTTTTTTAAGGATATGATATACAAAATAAAACTAGTACAATAAAATTTATCTGTCATCAAGAAAACATTGCGCATCAAACCATATAATGGAAGTTTAATTTAGCCACAGAACAAGCGATTATTGAAACCTTAAACAACACCGCTCACAGCAGTCTCTTTTTTGTTATGGACTATAGATAAAAATGTATGCAGTTTTGAAGAAAATGTATTCTATTTGTTTTATACTGAACATTAATTGACAAACTTTCAAACTTAATAAAATTCCTTAGTTTTTATAGGGTCATCGGTTCAGAATAGCTAACATAAGCTTAACCTGGCACTGGGTGAAATAAGACAGTTCGTAAACTTACAAACGAACTTGTTTAAAATAATTTTCTTCTGGCTTTTTTATTTGCGAGTTTGTTAATTGGGATGCCGTTCCCTCTCTGGGAGCTGTTTTCGGAATTCACCTAATTGATTTTGCCCCCTTTTGCAAAAAAGAAGAAATACTCATTTCACAAATAAGAATCTAGTAAGTATTAAGAGTTTGGCAGTTTTTAAAACTCCAAATTTTATCTTAGTTCCTGGGTTTACAAATCAAAGGGCAATATGTATAAGATTGAGTTTAAAGTTGATTTAAAGGATTCGAGTAAAAATGTTTTTGTAGGAAAATGATCAGTGTATCAAACGAATACAAACAATGCCAAGCACGACATATGGATGCTTTGAAAGATCTCTAAATTTATCTCACATATTTATATCGTTCCTAAATAAATATATAATATCACCAAGTAAAATCATGGGGAGGCTCGGATCGAGAAATGTTGAACCCTGTGGCCGTAGTATAGAAATGCCCGGGCAGTTTTTAGCCTGCCCGGGCAACAATCCACAACTGCTCGGCCGCCGAAAACTGCCGGGCACCCACCCGGGCGTTTCTATACGCCGGACACTGGTCGGCCAGTTCTCACGGTTGGCCTAAATAAACTAATAACTTGGTGTTATATATTAACCTCAAAGCATCATAATCCTTTCTCACTCGAGAAAATCATTTAGTTTTTAGCATTGTTCCGCTGATTTTACAATGCTGCGCCACCATCAGTTTGTAGCGTTTGAAAAAGAGAAATAAATCATTGTTTTATATAAACAAACAACTTTACAACAAATATAATAGAAGGCAGTGGCTGCAGTTGAACATGTGTTTTAACAAAATATGTATTGAGATAGATAGACCTATAGTATCCGAGAACAGAGGAATGCGAGAAACATTTGTGGTATATAATTGTTGTGCTACGAGGAAATGGAAGTTATCAAAAAAAAATAAAGCATGGTAGAGCTATTATCTAACTTATAGGGGTAGTTTCTTATTATTCTGAAGCAGCGGTAGGAAATAAAGTTACACCAAAAAAACTATTTGGACTGGGTCCGCAGGCCCAAGTTGTACCAATCGAGAAATACCCGGCCGGTCCGAACATATTCCCCTCTTCCAAGGCTGGGAAAAGTCCGGCCGGGCCGGCCCTAGTCTGTTTCACAATTCTTAGCGGATATAGTTCAAAAAAGTAAGTTTTTTGAATATTGGCGGGCCGACTTTTCGAATTTGCGGCTGCGGCACTGGCCGGCCGGTGAAATTTCCAGCCCTGGCAGCTTCTAACTTCTAGCTTGTTCCAGTAGGGGCATGACTTTCTTCAACAACTTTTAGCTTACTAAAACTTTAGTTAACTACTCTCACAAATACTGTCAATTGTAGCTGAGAATATAAATAAAATTCTTATTTTGAGGACGTCCGTCGCCAAGAAATCCCATGAGAATTGAATATTTTCAGTCAATTCAAATTTTATTTGTTGGAATGAAATTAGCGGCTGGGGGAATTGTGAAAAACAGGCGTTCGCAATCAAAATAAATAGCGAAAAGTAACGAAATGAAAGAAAAACGAAAGAAGTTTTAAGTTTCTTAATAAATTTAGGAAATATAATTCGAGAGGAATAATGGAGTGTTAAAAAAGAATCTCATTGAAAATGGCTCTGAAAGTATACGAAAACCAAAAATATACGCAAAATTTCCTTAAAATAAGCAAGTAACACTCCATTATTCTGAATCACACTATAAATGCAGATGTAGAAAAAAAAAGTTTCCTTACAATAACATTTAGTAACAAAGGATTCCGGTTAGAAGATACTCAATGGTGATAACTAGACTAATAATTTTACTTCAAGACGTTAAAAATGGTGTTGGAGTATCGCCCCAAAAATTACAAACGACCCTACCACAACAAAACTACCATAATGACCAGTATTGCAACTTTGAGAACTAAATTTTACTTGTTCCTATAAAAAAACCAGAATAACTTCTCTCTTTACTAAATATAAAACATAATATTTGTTATCCATCATGTTGCACGCTATTTATAAATTAGTGTGACCAACTTTCATTAAAAAAATTCCCCGAGACTGGCTATTTTTGAGCAAAAAGCCATTCGTGCTAGAGATACATTACTGTTAGTTTGTTTTGGCCGAAAATACTTTTAATCAATATTTTTATTAAAAAGTCTTTGGGTGGTCTCTTCTAAAAGGGTCTTTATTTTCCTTGAGGCTATCATTTTAGAGGCCATTTTCTCATTAATAGAAAAAGGAATAATTCATTGAGTCTCAGTAGAGTACGGAGCCTTTTATTTATGGAAAACACGATGAAAGTCAAAAATATAAAAGAAAACTGCTGAGAAAAATAAATGTAAATACTATTTAAAGTTCATAAAATTCGAAAAATGTTATAGAAAATGTTTAATACAAAATATAGAATGTGTTGACTTGGTGATGATAAACAACTTGTATGGAAATGAAACTAAGAATCGCCATTGAATTGGAGTATAGCGCCGACCAAGGCTTATGCAAGGGTATATATATGGTACGAACTGCAAATGTTATTGGAGCGCGGCCGAACATTAGGCGCGAAAACGCGTACCAGTCAATGATGCAACGATGTACGATACCAAATCAAACTTATTTTTCTGAAACAATAAGTTAATATTAGTGAATTCAACTAATTTCCGCGTTTTACTTCGAGCACTCAAAACTTTAACTTACATATCGTTTGTCCGCCGATTAAAAACATCGTATAGATATATAGAAAGGGATCACAAACAATCAGATCATCACATAGTCTAATTCAAGAGGAATAATAGAGTGTTACTTGCATATTTTCACGGAAGTTTGCGTATATTTTCGTATTTCTAAAACTTGTTCGGCGAGATTGTTTTTTAACACTCCATTATTACTGTCGAATCTTACTATATTGCATATGACTGGAAATGAACCTGGCCGTATTGGCAACTTGTCGACAGATACTTAACTCTCTCAGTCCTCGCAAAGCCTATAGCAATTTGGTAATAAACTCTGAAAACATACTCGAGCATTACTAAAAATCTGTCAAAAGTTAGCATTTATGGCAAGTTCTTAAGAAAATTTGAAGAATAACTTAAAAACAAAAATAGTTTCTTTAATAATGCGAAATGTTTTTTCAAATAACAAGTTTGCATGTAAACTGGTGCTTGAAGGTGTGAACTGCCACAACAAATAGGCCTTTAGAACAGAAGAAAGATGGTTTCGAGATAAGTTAGATGAAGAGATAGTACGGTTGAAGATTGATTGGTCAAAAGGTTATGGACTAATTTATTCCAGGAATGTATATATTGAAGGGATTGTAGCCACTTTAAGTAGAGCTAGGTTTCCCGCGCAGTATCCCGGGGATTCAAGGAACAGTTGGGAGAATTTTGGAAGAAGTGAACCAAGAACTTGGAAAGAAAGCATCAACAATCAGATAGATTTAATCGTGAATATTGAATACATTATTATTACTATTATTATCCATAAGATAAGCGATGTTATATAAAATTGAATGTAAACTCAGTGGATTGGAAGCCTTTTCTTCAAAAATAGATTTATTTTATTCTAACAGAGGTTCCTAACGGGATTCGCCTCTTGATACAGACTATATCACCCAAAAATAATCGTATTCAAAGTAAAGGAAACCAGAACTTCGATACTTCGTTCAGTTCCTTCAAATAAAAATACTGTAACTTTAAAATAAAGTATATATCATACTAGAGTGTATAATTGTTACAACTTAATTATATGACAGTCTTCTGTTGCACCCGAAGACTGACTGTTAGAAAAGAGCCGTCTCAGCTCCGAAGATTCCGGAATAAATGGCCGAAGCCCTTCCTCGAAGACATCTTCTATTATTGTGTGATACAAGTGATACATGAAATAAAATACTTTTTAAAAACATTTTCATATATATAAGCAACATACAACATACATAAGTTGTCTAGTGAATAAAAGATTTATCGCTAGTACTAACTGCGCTCGTAAATGTGTAAAACGTTAATTAGCACACTAAAACACTAAAGATTTAGAGTTTAGAGTGAAACGGCTTCTTTACCAATAAGTTGTACGAAATAGACTAAACTATACGAAGAAAGCTTTATTAAAGCAATAAAATGTAGTCTTTTACAACTAGACTTATGGTTAGCTTAACAAATCGCAGTTACTTTTATCGAACTTACGCGAAAAACTCTTTGAAACTAAAAAAGACGTTTAAAACTATAGTATTCGAAGGTTTCTAATGAACTTTTGATCTATGTATTGACAATTTTTTGTTATAAACTTTACTAATAAGTATTTTAAAAATAAAATAGTTTATAAAAGTGTTAAAATGTTTTAAAACAAAGTGTAAATACTAGTGATTAACTATAAATATCTCTTCGTGTGAACACATTTACAATATGATAATTAAGAAAGTAGAGGTCGAGTCAATATAGTGATAAAAGGTGTAGTAAAAGGGCCATAAAACTAGCGAATAAAGGGCGGTCTTGGCATATTTATAATAATATTAACAGATGTATTATGTATTTAGGTTAATAAACTCTTATAAAGAGGAAAAGAAACAGATGATAATTGCCAATGGTCATGAAAGAGCAGGTATCTTAACGACAGAGAATTAGGTTTTTGAATTTGTGGTCGTAGTTAGAAATAGAAAATTTCTTGGGTGTCCGAGACAGTTATGGACAAAAGAACAAAATAATATCATAACATCATAATGGGTGGTCTGCTCTCGGGATTAAGATTGTGGCTCTGAAGCATTATCAATCTCCGCTTGTTCATTGTTAGTTCGTCTAAAAACAGAAGCAGGGCCAGCGAACTACGGCCTGTGAACTACTGAAACAACTATATTGAAGCTGTTTCACAGTGCACAGCTTAAAAATGCAGATTAATTTAAAATATAAATGTAGCCTTAGCATTGAAATAGTCTAGGTTATTCCTTATGACTACAGTATCCCAAATTCCATGCATCTGTGGTAACAATACTCGCAGTATGCAGTAAAAACATTGTAGAACGGACAAATGACTCACAAAGATACAATCTGTACACGGGAATGCGAATCTCGATGATACACCACACTTCCGAGGGAAAATAAGTTTAAATTTAGGATTGGAACAAGAATAAATTTGGTTTAGCTTAACAATAGTTATTTTACTGCTATAAAAAATTTGAAATGTTGCCACTGGCATTCATGACAGAACCACTTGACACAGTTTTTCTATTTAACTTAATGATATAATAGTTGTACACAGTCATCTAATACAGTGCTGCGAATTTCACGGGCCGGCCCGAGACGCGCCAGGGCCGAAAATTTGAGTAACGGGCCGGCCGGCTTTTTTCCCAGCCCTCCTTTAATAGATAGATGACTACCTCAAAAAACGTAATTTAACTAGTCTGTCTAAAATGAAAGGTTCCAGCCCAGCACCATGGGGTCAGCGGTGGTGAAATAAAATAAATGTACTTTCGAAGAAAAGGCTCATATTACACCGATTTTAGTTCATTTTTAAAGGTACCTAGACACGGGTTTTTAATGTTAATTTCAGATGAAAGAGCTAATTTTGCTGATTCTAATTATATAA